>SJYA01001156.1:3668-17735 GCA_006410615.1 Neotragus moschatus | reverse complement strand
GCACATGATTTCATGTATGGCCCCTCCACCAAAATCACATATATCCCTCTGTGTGTCTTTGGAACAGCTTTTCAGAGCTATCTGATGTGCTGTCTCCTGGGCTACAGTCCTCATTTTGCCCCCCAAACACTTAACTTTCAACTGTCCTGTAGTGTATTTTTGAAAGTCAGCACCCTGAACTTATCTCTTCATCCATTCATCACNAAAATCACATATATCCCTCTGTGTGTCTTTGGAACAGCTTTTCAGAGCTATCTGATGTGCTGTCTCCTGGGCTACAGTCCTCATTTTGCCCCCCAAACACTTAACTTTCAACTGTCCTATAGTGTATTTTTGAAAGTCAGCACCCTGAACTTATCTCTTCATCCATTCATCACCCAACAGTTTCCCAACTTGCTTGCAATGAGATTCCCATGAGGATAAATCCAGGCCATGGAACGTGAGAGAAAGTGCTCTCACCCTGTATAGTCTTGGTGCTTGGAAGCCTCCTCTGTCAGCCACCAGACTTCACCGCTTTGTTGCCGAGTGTAGTACCACAGACAAACTTGGAGTCACATATTGATGATGGAAAAACCCAGAAAACAGAAGGTACCCATGTTCCTGAATCACCCTTTGAATGCAAGCAAACCAGAAGATTCACCTGATCCAGAAGGCCTGCATTGTGTTCTTTAGAGAAGGAAAGATAAGTTTCTATGATGATGAAAATCCACACAGTTTATTCTTTATCTCTATAGCACCTAGACTTAACTGAAAAAGATATTGAATAACAGAGGATCCTGGAAACCTGTCCATGACAAAGAAACTCTGAACACTGAGTACAGAAAATATCAGCCCCGCAGACATCAAGAGATCTTTTAAATGATGATCAAAAGATCTTTATACAAGAAAAGACATTCTGTTCTGCTGTCCACACCTGCTTCTGAAAAATCGTGATTTTCATTTCAGTGTTCAGTGCCTGAGGAAGTATGAGCTGCAATCAATTTGGAACAGGAAGCAAACAATAATGGAATTCATTAGCGAGTGTTACAAATATAAACATCTTTATTGTTGCCATTTCTATGAGGATTCTTACAAGAGGGAAAGGCACTTTTCATTTCCACTCTGGCAGCCTCTAAGTCAAAGCGGCTGTATTCCAGCTCCCTGAGGTAGAGATGGATGCCATGGAAATACTCCCGGGCAGGAAGTCCCGTAGGAACAGCACAGATTGTGTCCTTGCATCGGCTCCAGTTGTTTCAGGCTCTGGTCTGGGCTGCAGAGTAGCACGGCTGTCCTCCGTGGTGAAGAGTTGGAAGGTCTGCTGGAGCATCAGATAGTGGTTGCAGGGGCCCTGAGTCATCTGCACTGGAGTGATCATCTCTTTCCGAGGAAATCTGAAGTCGGCTTTGTCCTTTAGGCGCGACTGAGAGCGGATCCTTTGCATCTGTTACAAGTGTGTGAAGATTTCCTTGTTTTTCTGGCAGTCGATCCCAGGCTCTTTCCAGCGAAGAGAGCAAGCAGGGATGCAGCAGAGCATCTCTCCTTCCGCCAGAAGTGGCTGTGGGCCATAGAGAATGTCAGTGATTCTGCAGATAGCCGAAAGGGGGCGCACGAACACCGCGAAAGGATGACAGAGAGCGCTGAGATGGACCCGCAGAACGCCTGCTTCTCCGGGAGACGGCGAGAGCACGCACGCTGTGGATCCATCCTTTTTGCTTTCGAATCGCAGTAGTGGGAGAGTTTGCAGTTGACTCTCTTGGGGCTGCTGGAGAGACAGGACGCAAAGGTTCCACAGAGCTTTTTATAGGAGCACTGATTCAAAGGTGCACATATCATTAGCTCTTTTGTGGAAAAGGNCTCTGCTGGAGCATCAGATAGTGGTTGCAGGGGCCCTGAGTCATCTGCACTGGAGTGATCATCTCTCTTTTCCGAGGAAATCTGAAGTCGGCTTTGCCCTTCAGGCGCCACCGAGAGCGGATCCTTTGCATCTGTTTCAGGTGTTTGAAGATTTCCTTGTGTTTCTCGCAGTGGATCCCAGGCTCCTTCCGGTGATGAGAGCAAGCAGGGATGCAGCAGAGTATTCCCTACGGTACGATGGGAAGGCGCTGAGAACAGAGTGCATTTCAGCCCTGCAGTGGGGATGAGACCTTGGGCGATGGGACCCTCGGGGGGTTCCCGACAAAGGAGGACCCTGAGATGGCGTTTTACCTATCGATGTTTGCGCTGAGAAATCGAAGGGCTTGCGGCAAATGTAAAACAGCGGAGGCGAGGAGAATGTTGTCGATAGGACGCTGTGACAAAGTCCTGCACCGAGTGAAATCCGCTGGGGGTGAGGGGTGGGCAGTCGCAGATAAGACGGTTGGAAATTGTTGCGGACAGAGTGAAACCTAATGTCACGATGAGACAAGAGGCTGTGCGGCAGTTGCGCTCACTTTAGATGCAGCGGTGGCTAAGATTATTCGCTGTTGGACGGTGGGAGGGCTTTGCGCTGAAAGTGAAGCACCGTGGAAGCGATGAGACTATTGGCTATGGGATGACGGGNGCGGACAGAGTGAAACCTAATGTCACGATGAGACAAGAGGCTGTGCGGCAGTTGCGCTCACTTTAGATGCAGCGGTGGCTAAGATTATTCGCTGTTGGACGGTGGGAGGGCTTTGCGCTGAAAGTGAAGCACCGTGGAAGCGATGAGACTATTGGCTATGGGATGACGGGAGGGCACTTCTCACACAGGGGAACCTGCTTGGCTTTGAGACCAGGAGTCCCCGTTGTGGACAAAGTGAAACGTGATGTTGGCGAAAAACTACTGGTAGTGGGACGACTGGACAGCTTTGAGACAAAGTTAAAGCCTGCGGAGGGATGAGACTACCCAACGATGGATNGGGTGAGGCTGCTGCAGATAAGACGGTTGGAAAGTGTTGCGACAGAGTGAAAGCTGACTTGGCAATGAGACGAGAGGCTATGGGGCTCTGTGGGCGGCATTGCACTCAGTTTAGATGCCAGCAGTGGCTAAGATTATTCGCTGTTGGAGGATGGGTGGGCTTTATGTGGAAAGTGAAGCACAGGGGAAGCGATGAGACTATTGGCTGTGGGGTAATGGCAGGGCGTTTCTCACACAGGGGAACCCTGCTTGGCTTTGAGACCAGGAGTCCCCGTTGTGGACAAAGTGAAACGGGACGGTGGCGAAAAACTACTGGTGGTGGGACGACTGGACAGCTTTGAGACAAAGTTNAAGTGAAGCACAGGGGAAACGATGAGACTATTGGCTGTGGGGTGAGGGGAGGGCGCTTCTCACACAGGGGAACCTGCTTGGCTTTGAGACCAGGAGTCCCCGTTGTGGACAAAGTGAAACGGGACGGTGGCGAAAAACTACTGGTGGTGGGACGACTGGACAGCTTTGAGACAAAGTTAAAGCCTGCGGAGGGATGAGACTACCGGATGATGGATGGGTGTGGTCCACACAGGGAACCTGGAAGTGGTGACGAGACTATTCGCTGTGGCAAGATGGAAAGGCGTTGGGCACACAATGAAACACGGTGGCAGCGCTGAGGCTTTTGGCTTCGAGTTGACGGGACGGCTTTGCGGACCAAGTGAAAGCGAGCCTAGGTGATGAGACAATGGGCTTGGGGTGGTGGCACCGCGGTGTGGACAAAGTTAAGCCAGGCGCTGGGGGTGAGACTGTGAGAGATGGGACAATGGGAGGACCTTGAGCACAAAGGGGAGCCAGGGGGAGTCAGTGAGACTATAGGCTTAGAGCCATTTTGGACAACAGGAGAAACAGCCAAAGCGAGGAGACTGGCTATGGGACCCTGGGAGTGTGTTGCAGACAGAGGAGAACTCAGTGGTGGCCAGGAGACAAATAAGCATGGGACGAGTTGGGGGACTTTCTGGGGGTGAGAAGGAATGGGGCCACCACCTGGGTCAAGGACCAAAGAAGTGTGCACCCCTGGAATGCTCTGGAATGTTCAGAGTCTTTCAAGGATCCGGCCTTGAAGTGTGGGGAGTAAGTGTTGAATGGCTGAAAACTAGGTATATTTTAAAAAGCAGAGGACTTAATTTTTTTGAATTAATTTAATATTGAATTATATACTTATTTTAAATGAAATATTTCGTTTCCAATTTTATAATAAATTTATAGAAGGTATTATAAATATTAAGCATAGAATGTTAAAATATGTATATAACGGTAGCATTTTATTAAACTTTAAAGTATATTTTCTTTGTACTAAAACAAGTATTTAATATCGTTTTACTTTTCTATCTTTCATGGATGTAAACTTAATATTTTCAAGATGATTTTTCTCTCATTTTAATTGAATGAATTAGCATGTTTGACAGTTTCTAATGACCCTCAAGACAGTCTTAAGTAATTTTTGACTCATGTTCCTGAAACCTCTTTCTGAGGTTTACGTGGTTGGAAATAAGGGTTGGAGTGTACAAGCAACTGAGGACATTCAGGTGAGAATTTTTCATTTACTTTAGTAAGAATTGTATAAATTCAGTGGAATTTGTCCAAATTTTATTGGCATAAAGAAGGCTTACTTTGTAAGACTCCCCGATATAAGGTGGTGTACATTTTCCCCCAATTGAAGAAAAAAAAAGAGAAAAACCCCCACATCATATAGAGGGGCCCTCCATCATGAGCTATCTGGTACATTTAAAGAAGTGAACAAGACAAGCGCATGTAGACTGTATGGATCCATGGAGAGCAGCATGTAACTCGGACACTCTCCATGGCTCCCTTGTGTTTTAAATCCCCCACAGGCAGAGCTGGAAATCTGCCTCCTCTGAGGCTTGTTTGGCATGAACATCTCCAAGGGGCTCTGCAATTTTTAATCTGTTTTGTCACAGAACTCAAGGTGACATCGAAACTGCCACGCTGACTTTTGTTTCATAAATAATTTATTTCTCATATAAAAGTTTAAATAAATATATAGTGCATAAATCAATTTAAAAATAGCTTAGTTTTTAACTGTCCAATGAAATCCAGTTCATTGCATTGTCATTTACTTCAAGAGCCTCTGCTGCTGAAGAGTCCCCCCTCAGAGTCACGTTGTCCCTTCCCAGAGCCACAGAGGGGAGATGTTCAGTCACGGAAGTAACCTGTTAGGCTCTTCAGGAAAGAAAAGTTCCTGAGCAATTGCACTTGCACGACTGTCCAGGCACACCTGTTGTACTCCTTGGACTTCAGGTACTGCCCCAGGTTGAAGTAATATTTCTGCAGGTGACGATCAATTGTGTCTCCCAGAGTGGAGTTTTGCTTCTGCATGATTTCCTTCTGAATTGGCTCCAGACGATTCATCTGCCCATCGAGTTCCTCAAGGAGGTGCTCAATGATGGTCTGAGACCAGCCAGTGCTGGAGAAGTCTCTGGTGAGAATGCCGAAGATCTGCTGGAGCATCTCATACATGACCAATATGGCATCTTCCTTCCGGAACTGCTGTGCTTGCTTCATCCCCTCAGGCATCTGGAAGTCCATCCTGAGCTTGAGGCAATGTTGAGGAGTTGCAGGTAACTCCCACAGGAGTTTCTGGCACACGTCAAGGCTCCGCCCTTGTTGGAATCTTAGCAAGCTGTAGCTCCTGGAAAGAGCTGTGGTGGAGAGACACAGCAGGAGAACCATCTGGAGGAGGCACTGGTAGGTCATGGTGAAATCAGGCCCAGGGCTGCCTGTTCTGCTAGTAGGTGCTGAAGCTGAGTCTTCAAGAGTTTGCAGAGTGAATGTCCTTCCTCCTTGAATGTGGACTACTTATACAGGATGGCTCTCTTTTCTTATTGAGAGGAATTTCCCACTTTCAGTTCTCCTTTTTCCATCTCCCTCCCCCAACCCCATCCCCCACCATGGCATCAGTCATTTAAAGGATTAGTTACCTCTAAAACTCTTGTTCTTTTAAGGTTCTAGCTTTTCACACAGTCTGGAAGAAATTATAATGTTTCTGTAGATTTTCAGTGAATTGCTAAATGCTAAAAAGAATAGCCTAATCAATTTGAATTACAGCAGGGTTCTTTCATTGGGAAAGATCTTTGTTGTTTCATATTATTAGATTCTGTGAAAGTGTCTTTATTTCTAAGAGTTAATGATTTTAGAAAAATATATATTTTTTATATCTAAAATAGAATGGTATAACCTAAGTTGATCTGAAATATTTTGTAGGCCTCAACCATAAGCAGCAAGATATTGCATAACTTTATCAACCAAAATTTATTGCTTTATTTGACAATCTCAAACTATTCCAAATATAACTAAAAAGTAAAGATTAAGGAATATCTCTCTGTAGGCAGATGAATGTTACACAGACCATGCATTAAAGTCCATGATTCCTCTTATAGGGATCCTTTGTGACAGTTGCTGAGGCCTGATATTTATTTTGTACATACTTCAAATAATTTGCACTAGGGTAAGGATGCAGCAAGCAGGAAAAGTCCTTGGTCCTCACTTCGTACCTTTGGAACTGCTTGAACATGAAGTTTTCCTCATAATGAAAGAATATCTCTGAGATAGGATTCTTAGGTATTTTCATAATTTAGTTTGAAAGAATTGAATAAATGTTACTGTAATTTTTACCCTTTCTTTTCTCACATTTGTTTTTTCTATAAGGAATTTATTTTTTCGTATTGTTAGAAAATAAAAAAAGCACCTAGTTATATTCAAAAGCAGGGCATAAAATTGTACATACAATGCAACAATGTAAAAGTATATAGGAAAAAAGTAAACTAAAGGAAATATACTAACATTTTAATAGTAATTAAGTTTGACTTGTGAAACTAAGGATAACATTATTTTTATCCTTTTTGTGATTTTCCAATATGCTACCAGAGAATGTATTCAGCACTGCTCAGAAGAAATAGAATTTCTTAAAAATTTAAAGAAATTAAAAATTTTTTAATTTAAAAATTTCTAGTAGCCACATCAAAAGAGGAAAAAGAAACAAGTGAGGTTAATTTTAACAGTGTAGTTTATTGAACATGAAATATGCAAATGTTATCATTTCAACACATACCAATATAAAATTAATAATGAGATAGCTACATTCATCTTTTCCATAGTTCCTTCAAAATACAGTAGATACTTTTACAGTCATAGCACAGCTGAGATTAGACTAGTCAAGTGGTCAGTTGGCCTCTTGTGGTTGATGTCATGGTGGCCAGCACAGCTCAAGATGGAGGGAGCAGCTTGATCAGAGAGCCAGGAGAATTCCTGAGTTTGCAGGGACCACACAGAAGGAGCTTCAAGTGGACGAGCTATGTGCTAAGAATCAAGGGGATCAAGGGTGGAAAATCAGCTCAGAATGTATTCGGGACAATCTTGAATGCCAGAGTGTGGCTTTGTAGTTAATTCGAGAAGAGGGTAGGTTATGCTAGGTTGTGACCTGGACAGAAGAATGGGCACAGATGTTGTTGGGAACTGAAGCAGGAAGAAATCCTTCCCAGGTGGTCTCATTTCTCAGAGACTGGAAGTAAAGACCAGAGTGAGGAACTGGAAAAAGGGGATGGGTGTAGAATTGTAAACAATAGGAGAATTGTCTACAATAGGAGAATTGTCTACAATAGGAGACTGCCAAGTGGTTGCAGGAGCCCTGAGTCATCTGCACTGGGTTGATCATCTCTCTCTTCCGAGGAAATCTGAAGTCGGCTTTGTCCTTTAGGTGCGACTGAGAGCGGATCCTTTGCACCTATTTCAGGTATTTGAAGATTTCCTTGTTTTTCTGGCAGTGGATCTCAGGCTCCAACCAGCGAAGAGAGCAAGCAGGAATGCAGCAGAGTATTCCCTATGGCACGATGGCAAGGCGCTGCGAACGGAGTGCTTTAGCCCTGCGGTGGGGATGAGACCTTGGGCGATGGGACCCTTGGGGGGTTCCGGACAAAGGGGGACCCTGAGATGGCGATGAAACAACCGATGTTTGCACTGAGAAGTCGGAGGGCTTGTGGCAAGTGTAAAACAGCGAGGCGGTGAGAATATTGGCGATAGGACACTGAGACAGAGTCCTGCACCACGTGAAATCCGGCGGGGGTGGGGGGTGGGTTAGGCTGTTGCAGATAAGACGGTTGGAAAGTGTTGCGGAGAGAGTGAAAGCTGACTTCGCCATGAGAGGAGAGGCTGTGGCGCTCTGGGGGCGGCGTTGTGCTCACTTTAGATGCAGCGGTGGCCAAGATTATTCGCTGTGGACGGTGGGAGGGCTTTATGTGGAAAGTGAAGCACAGGGGAAACGATGAGACTATTGGCTGTGGGGTGAGGGGAGGGCGCTTCTCACACAGGGGAACCTGCTTGGCTTTGAGACCAGGAGTCCCCGTTGTGGACAAAGTGAAACGGGACGGTGGCGAAAAACTACTGGTGGTGGGACGACTGGACAGCTTTGAGACAAAGTTAAAGCCTGCGGAGGGATGAGACTACCCAACGATGGATGGGTGTGGTCCACACAGGGAACCTGGAAGTGGCGACGAGACTGTTTGCTGTGGCAAGATGGAAAGGCGTTGGGCACACAATGAAACACGGTGGCAGCGCTGAGGCTTTTGGCTTCGAGTTGACGGGACGGCTTTGCGGACCAAGTGAAAGCGAGCCTAGGTGATGAGACAATGGGCTTGGGGTGGTGGCACCGCGGTGTGGACAAAGTTAAACCCGGCGGTGCGGGAGAGACTGTGAGAGATGGGACGATGGGAGGACCTTGAGCACAAAGGGGAGCCAGGGGGAGTCAGTGAGACTATAGGCTTAGAGCCATTTTGGACAATGAGAGAAACAGCCAAGGCGAGGAGACTGGCTATGGGACCCTGGGAGTGCATTGCAGCCAGAGGAGAACTCAGTGGTGGCCAGGAGACAAATAAGCATGGGACGGGTTGGGGGACTTTCTGGGGATGAGAAGGAATGGGGCCACCACCTGGGTCAGGGTCCAAAGAAGTGTGCACCCCTGGAATGCTCTGGAATTTTCAGGGTCTTTAAAGGATTCAGCCTTAAAGTGGAGGGAATAAGTGTTGAATAGCTGAAAACTAGGCATATTTTAAAAAGCANCAGATGGGGACAACAGAAGATGAGATGGCTAGATGGCATCACTGACTCAATGGGCATGGGTCTGAGTGAACTCGGGGAGTTGGTGATGGACTGGGAGGCCTGGCGTGCTGCGATTCATGGGGTCCCAAAGAGTTGGACACGACTGAGCAACTGAACTGAACTGAACTGAACTCACTGAAGACATTGTTGGAGAACAATATCACTGAGATGATCTGTTAAAAGGAAAATATGGTGCACTATAATCTTCTGGCCACCCATTTAGGTGCTGGTTTCCCTAAAATTTTTGAGTCTCACTCTTCTCTACCAACTACAGTTGCCTCCGTCATTGTGCTATACCATCTCATCTCCTTATATATTCACTGGGAGGTGGTGTCCTACCACATATGCAGGGAGAATGAGGCTGCAATGATTTTCAAACCTCGTAATGATACATCTTTATTGAATCTGTAAGATACAGATTATTTTTAATAACATTAATAGTAGCAACCTTTAATTATATNTCTTCTCTACCAACTACAGTTGCCTCCGTCATTGTGCTATACCATCTCATCTCCTTATATATTCACTGGGAGGTGGTGTCCTACCACATATGCAGGGAGAATGAGGCTGCAATGATTTTCAAACCTCGTAATGATACATCTTTATTGAATCTGTAAGATACAGATTATTTTTAATAACATTAATAGTAGCAACCTTTAATTATATACAACCTCTCAGGGAAGTGTTTTACAAACACTTCATTTAATCTCCACAACTTCCCTTTGAGATAATTCCTATAATTATTTATATGATTGCAAATAAGGAGGGCTTCCCTCGTGGCTCAAATGGTAAATAATCTACCTGCGATGCAAGGGACCTGAGTTCACTCCCTGAGTTGGGAAGATACCCTGGAGAAGGAAATGGCTACCCACTCCAGTATTCTTGCCTGGAGAATTCCATGGACCGAGGGGCCTGTTAGGAGACAGACAGTACATGGGGTTGCAAAGAGTTGGACAGAACTGATTGACTTGCTTGCAAATAAGGAAACTGAAAACTCAGAGAGGTTACTAATTTACTAAGTCATGATTAATTATATAAGTGGTATTTTACCATTATACTGTTCTGTGTCCTTGTTACTTCTCATTAGTCTTAAGTGTCTCCTTTAGCTATACTCTGTACAATGGAATTAAGTAACTTATCTAATTATGTAACATCTGATTGCCCTGATAGACTATAAGGCAGTAATGCCGCATCTGGAGTGTCCAGCAAGTTGTTGTTGTTCGGTCACTAAGTCATGTCCAGGGATCAAATCAGGGGTCAAAGCCATGTGTCCTGCATTGGCAGGAGGATTCTTTGTCACTGAGCCTCCAGGGAAGTCCTCCCTCTGTCCCAGAGCCAGTTCTAAGAGTGAGTAGATGTAGGATTTGAAGACTGTGTCAGAAAATGATAATCTTCTGAAAAAAAGATAGTAAGAGTGAATTTTAAATGGATGCTTTATCCTTCAGGATAATCTCTAAAAATAACATCTCGGATGGGAACAGGTTCAGTGAAAGTGACCAAAGGTCCAGTTTAAGTGAAAGTGAAAACTGTTCAGTTGTGTCTTACTGTTTGCGACCCCATGGACTATATATATAGTCCATGGAATTCTCCAGGCTAGAATACTGGAGTGGGTAGCCTTTCCCTTCTCCAGGGGATCCTTCCAGCCCAGGGATCAAAGCCAGGTCTCCCACATTGCGGGCAGATTCTTTACCAGCTGAGCCACCAGGGAAGCCCAAGAATACTGGAATGGGTAGCCTATCCCTTCTCCAGCAGGTGTTCCCGACCTCGGAATCAAACCAAGATCTCCTACATCCAGAGCTCCTACAAACCAGGAGCTCTACAGAATCTGTAGAGCTCAACAAAACACCATCTGAAAGACAAGACTGGGAGTAAGCAAGTGTAAGGGGAACTGTATCCTCTTCAGTTGTATTGCTGTAATGATTGTAGTGTCTTTGGAATGGGTGAATGGCAGTGAATGACAAAGATGAATGGGAATTGGAAAGTAAGAACTTGCTAAGTATTTCTCTAAGATAGGAAGCATGTCAGAGGAGAGGGCTGGGTCCAGGGCTTGAGACAGTGGACACAGGGGCAAGGCTGCCTGGGTGACGTCCCAAGTTCAGTCTGCACTGCCTCTATGACCTTCAGCACCTCAGGTTTCTCCCCAGTTATGTGGAAATGATAATCATATCTATTCTGCTGGCTTGTTGTGATGATTGGACGGCCTAACGTATTTCTAACAATGCCTGGACGAATAAGCAGGCATTATTTAGCCGTTCCCATGTGGGGCAAAATTCACACATCCAGCTGTGGGCACTGGATAGAATTTCCCTGAGATGACCTCTTTGCTTCCTTTAATTCTCAGCTCACTTCTGATCTCATCTCTTATGCGAACCTGGCGCCCTGTCCAAATGACTAACATATAGTAGTTTCCAGATAACAGCTGACCTCTCGCACATGAATGAAGTGGCTGTCCAGTCTGTACCCCAGTCTCTTTTCAGTGTGATTTAGTACGACTATATCTTCAGAATCTGATAACCTCCATCAGTTCAGTTCAGTTGCTCAGTCATGTCCGACTCTTTGTGACCCCATGAATCGCAGCACGCCAGGCCTCCCTGTCTATCACCAACTCCCGGAGTTCACTCAGACTCATGCCCATCGAGTCAGTGATGCCATCCAGCCATGTAAACAGACAAATAAGTAAACAGATTCTTAGATTTAGCAAAGCTGACAACTAGCCTTTTAGGTTAACACTCTGCCTTGGAGCCTGCTGCCCTGCTCTGGCTCTGTCTGCAGCTAAACAATCTCACTTGGTGTCGGGGGACATTCGGCTTTAAGGGATCCAATATGTTATTCTTTTCTTTTATGTGCCGTTTCTCAAGGATTCTCTATTCCTTATTAGAATAGATTTCCTGCTCCTGGAAAACAGGAGCGAGCAGAGCTGCACGCAGTTCTCACAACTGAGATCATGAGAGCAGGCACCTGCTTGGATCCATTCAGTGACTCCCTTCAGTGACCTTAATTAAATGTAATCTATTCAGTTATGCCCCTCTTACTCAAGATATTGAATGCTTTCTGGCCCTTTGAAGATTGTTATTTGCTTGGCTTTGTTTTTGCTCATTTTTTTACTGCCTAAAGCTGCCTTGTATGAAGATATATAAACATGCATTTCTGCAAATAAAGCACCCTTGTTTCACTCGAGACTTGGGCCCCTGCATCCCTCTTCTCGTTGACTCCAGTCCCCAGGTCCTGGTCTACAAAGACCATGACAACATGGGGGTGGTATAAAATCTGTCACACTGTAGAGCTCTTCATCCCTGATTTGTAGTTTAATGACATTTTGTCCTTTGCACAGAGAAGACTATATCACTTCCCCCCCCCAATATCGTGTTTACTTTCCACTTGCCTTTGTGCGTTCAGTTCAGTCGCTCAGTCGTGTCCCACTCTTTGTGACCCCACTTCAAAGTGGAAATAGAAAAGACTGCAGAATCCTTAGGACCACTTTTACAAACTGAAACTACAAATGCCAAGCAAGAGGTAACAATATGAAAATTATATAAATGTAGCAAATAAAAAAATGGGTGCTTAACCATTGGAAAAATCCCCTGGAGAAGGAAATGACAATCCACTCCAGTATTGTTTCTGGGAGAAGCCTATGGACAGAGGAGCCTGACAGACTGCAGTCCATGGGATCCCAAGGAGTCGGACACGACTTAGTGACTGAAAATCAGCAGCAACAACCATTGCATGGACATAGCTAGGACAATGGTACTGGCAAAGACAAAGAGGTTCCCCAAAGCAGCAAGACCTTCTAACCACGTGAACACCTGGACAGGAGTGGTGGCTACACTTTACTTTTCTTGAGGGTACCATTGGAGGTTTAATCATCTTGATATAGCCTGAGTTCAGCATGATGATTGGCACAGAGTAAGTGCTCAGAAATTTTGTCAATTGAAGAGGTTAATGAAACCAACTTTGACAAATTATAAATTCTGCAGCAGAGCCAAAGGCGAGATCCATGCATATAAAGCTCAGGTATCTTTCACACCTAATTAGCTTTTCCAAGAGGGTATCTAGAGGCAGGAGAAAGAAGACCTTTTAAAATGGAGTATTACTCAGCCATTAAAAAGAATACATTTGAATCAGTTCTAATGAGATGGATGGAACTGGAGCCGATTATGCAGAGTGAAGTAAACCAGAAAGAAAAACACCAATACAGTATACTAACACATATATATGGAATTTAGAAAGATGGTAATGATAACCCTGTATGCGAGACAGCAAAAGAGATACAGATGTATAGAATGGACTTTTGGAGTCTGAGGGAGAGGGAGAGGGAGAGGGTGGGATGATTTGGGAGAATGGCACTGAAACATGTATACTATCATGTAAGAAACGAATCGCCAGTCTATGTTCAATACAGGATACAGGATGCTTGGGGCTGGTGCACGGGGATGATCCAGAGAGATGATATGGGGTGGGAGGTGGGAGAGGGGTTCAGGATTGGGAACTCAGGTACACCTGTGGTGGATTCATGTCAATGTATAGCAAAACCAATACAGTATTGTAAAGTAAAATAAAGTAAAAATAAAAATTAAAAATAAATAAAAATAAAAGAAGCCTAGAAAAGTTTCCTTCAAAGTTGATCTTATCAGGAAGTAAGATCCAGATTAGTTCAGTTCAGTCACTTAGTCGTGTCTGACTCTTTGCGACCCTATGAATCGCAGCACTCCAGGCCTCCTTGTCCATCACCAACTCCCAGAGTTCACCCAAACTCATGTCCATCGAGTCGGTGATTCGATCCAGTCATCTCATCCTCTGTAATCCCCTTCTCCTCCTGCCCCCAATCCCTCCCAGCAACACGGTCTTTCCCAATGAGTCCACTCTTTGCATAAGGTGGCCAAAGTATTGGAGTTTCAGCCTCAGCATCAGTCTTCCAATGAACACCCAGGATTGGTCTCCTTTAGGATGGACTGTTTGGATCTCCTTGCAATCCAAGGGTCTCTCAAGAGTCTTCTCCAGCACCACAGTTCAAAAGCATCAATTCTTCGGTGCTCAGCTTTATTCACAGTCCA
>SJYA01001155.1:0-54510 GCA_006410615.1 Neotragus moschatus | reverse complement strand
GATGGACAGGGAAGCCTGGCGTGCTGCAGTCCATGGGGCCGCAAAGAGTTGGACATGACTGAGAGACTGAACTGAACCGAGTATACTTTATAATATGTTTTCATATGGTGTATATGTATATTATTATGTATATAATTACATAATTGATGGGACACTTTTCCCCGATTCTTTTCTTAGATTTGTTTGCAGCCAGAGAGATGGTAGGAGAGTTCATTATCACCATTTAGATTTATATGTAAAAAAAAATAAAATAGGCACTACCTGTTTAGCCATCACTCAGTAGGTCATACTCTGCTAAGTGTTCTTGAAAGTTCTGGTTTATCTAGTACTCAAAACAACTCTAGAAACATTTTCACTTACTCTGTATTTGAGGAGACTGATGCTCAGGGAAGTTCAATGATTTCCTGTGATTACCTGTATGTCCTGACAGAGTCTAGACTTGATGCAGGATCTTATATAACATAGAAATCATTCTTTAACTTTCAGCCTCTGTGATTCTCAATCCTTTGCTTTCTGCTTTGATGCTTTGGGAAGATCATTTCTCCTGGGTAGCTCCCAATTGCCCTGGTTGTTCCACCTCTGGGCCCTTTGCACACTCTCCTTAACTTTCTCAGCCTTCAAAATGAAAGGTCCTTATAAGCTTTAGGTCACCTTTTCTTCTATACTCTTCTGCTAAAGCACAACATCCACATAAGCTTCTACCATGGGAAATCTGTCTTTAGGTGTTTCTTGGCCACTTCATAGGCTGCATCTGCTTCCTCCCCTTCTCGAGAGTTCTCAGCCAGATTCCCGTGAAAGAATCTCCTTTTGTCTAGCTCTCATTGTAACAGGACGTTTAAATGAAATAATTAAGCATGATTACAGTTTTTAAATCTTTATTTTCCAAACAGAAGTCTTCCGAAGAAGAGGTTTTACGTTTGCTTTCTTCACCTCTGTATTCGCAGAGCTATCATATACCCGATATAGAAATGTTTAATCACTAAGTCGTGCCCGACTCTGTGACCCCATGGACTGTAGCCCACCAGGCTCCTCTGTCCATGGGGTTTTCCAGGCAAGAATGCTGGAGTGGCTCGCCATTTCACTCTCCAGGGGATCTTCCCAACCCAGGGATTCAACTCACATCTCTGCATCTCTTGCATTAGCAAAAGGATTCCTTACCACTGAGCCACCAGGGAAGTAATATAGAAATATAACATTTTAAAACATAACCTACTAAAGAAGTGAATAATGAGTAGAAACTATCATCCATTTTCCATTTTGCTTTGCAAATTTAGGCTATTTCTTTTTGTAAGAATATCAGCTCCAAGATCTTTCCTGAGGAAGAGTTTCATAAATTAACTGCTAAGTCACTTCAGTCGTGTCTGACTCGGTGTGACCCCATAGACAGCAGCCCACCAGGCTCCCCCATCCCTAGCATTCTCCAGGCAAGAACACTGGAGTGGGTTGCCATTTCCTTCTCCAATGCATGAAAGTGAAAAGTGAAAGGGAAGTCACTCAGTCGTGTCCGACTCTTCATGACCCAATGGACCGCAGCCTACCAGGCTCCTCTGTCCATGGGATTTTCCAAGCAAGAGTACTGGAGTGGGGTGCCATCGCCTTCTTCAATAAATTAAACAAGAAAATAATTTGAGAGATGATAAAGGTAAGCATCCTTTATTACATTTGAATACATTATAAAGTTGCACATATTATATGAACAAAAATTTTAAATGCCATACATAATATGACTGAGATAAAGTGCAGGGATAAGGAGGTGAATACATTAGAGCCTTAGCACTTTAGTCACTGTTAATTGACTGCTGGTCTGATAATTTCTAAATATCGACTGTATCTGAGTCTAATTATGATATATTCTCTGTCTCTTCAAATTGTATCTCTCCCCTTTTAGTACAGTGAGTTTCTGTCGTACATTGAATATGATGGACAGGATAAAGGAAAAGAAGTAAACTTAGGGTAAGGAGTTACGTTTATCTGCAAGGAGTTTGGCTGTGTTTACTTCTAGTCCTGTTTCTGTTTCTGCCTTGTTTATTTTTTTATTCTGGTCCCTCTGACTTATCCTTCTACATTGGTCTTCTTGAAAATAGATTTATTAGACACATTTAACAAGTAACCACCAAAGGAGAAAGGTACATCTCTTGTTCACCATTCTGTTGTTAGCACAGAGTTCATAATTAATCCAAAAGTTATTCACAATGAGTATTCTTAGATTTTTCCATCATACCTCCCCTCATAAGCTTCTATTCACCTTACACCAGAGCTGTAATAGAACTAGTTATTCAGCATCATTAGCTGATCGAGTACATTTCTGTTGAGCCTCTTGCATCATCATTTTCATCTCACAGTGGAGCTGTAGTGTCTGTGATGCTACGTAAAATCAGCCTCATGCTTTCCTGATTTCAGAGTCTGTGTGATTTTATGTTCTTTTTCATTTCGTATTTTCTGGGCAGGGGTTTTCTTGCTACTTCTGAATTACTTTCTGTATCACCTTGAGGTTAGTAGCCTAGTAGGAAAGTAAAAATGGGAACATAAAGGGTCTGTACCATAATTTTCCATAATGTTCAACACATCATTGATTTTCTTCTCCATTCAGCTTTCTTGGAAAGCCATCATTGTATCGGATACCCTGAGGCAAAAAAACTAATGCACATCTGACTTGGATGAGAGTAACAGAAGTGAAGTGAATCCCCAGGTGAGTAAATGTCCATGGGACTTTGTTATTAGTCTTCCACCTACTCCAGTATGGTTCCTGCTGATTGATTCCACCACAACAGCTCTCACTAAGGTCAGTTCCATCGATTTCCCATGTAGTGAATGCTCTCAACCACAGAGCAGCTTCCTGACATTCAGTTCAGTTCGGTTCAGTCACTCAGTCATGTCCAACTCTTTGTGACCCCATGGTCTACAGGACGCCAGGCTTCCCTGTTCATCACCAACTCCTGGAGCCTACTCAAACTCATATCCATTGAGTCGGTGATGCCATCCAACCATCTCATCCTCTGTCGTCCCCTTCTTCTCCCACTTTCAATCTTTCCCAGCGTCAGGGACTTTCAACATCCTATTAATCAAAATAATGATACATTACCATTGTATGTGACTGAATCTCATGATTTAAAGTAAATTCAGTCTTGAACACTGATATGAGTTGTCTACATATCAAATTCATGAAATCCTTTCATAAGCAAAGTATTTCAANCCACTTTCAATCTTTCCCAGCGTCAGGGACTTTCAACATCCTATTAATCAAAATAATGATACATTACCATTGTATGTGACTGAATCTCATGATTTAAAGTAAATTCAGTCTTGAACACTGATATGAGTTGTCTACATATCAAATTCATGAAATCCTTTCATAAGCAAAGTATTTCAAAAAGGGAAAACGCTGCAGAGCGAAAAAGAAAGAAAAGAAAAAAGCCACCTTCTACGTTAGGTCCCACCCTATTGTCTCCTCCAATTCAGACAGCAAATATCTGAAAGCCACGTTCTGTATATTGTCATTACCTTCTCTTCTTCATCCTTTCACCGTGTCCACTATGGTTTCTGCTGATTAATTCTACCCAGCCAGCTCTCACTAAAAGGTCAATGCCATCTCTTTTCCCAAGTAGGAGGCACTTTCCATCTACATGTTCACGAATGCATTGCCTCTTCAGTGGTGGCGGCCTCTGCCTCTGTCTCCTCACCATTCTCTCTCGTCCTGTTAACTTACGGCTACTCTATCTCTGCTTCCTTTGTGACATTCCCTCCTTTTTAAGGTTAAGGTGATGGAACTCAATTTGAGTCCTTTTCTCATTCTGTACTCTCCTCCCATTTGATCACTTCTTCTGTTCCATGCTTTACACTTCATAAATTTGCTTGTCAATTGCCATCTCCAAGTTCAACAGTCATTTGCACTGAAATGTCTCTTTGTCTAGTGCTGTGCTGTGCTAACTCGCTTCGGTTGTGTCTGACTCTTTGAGACGCTGTGGACTGTCACCCACCAGGCTCCTCTATCCATGGAATTCCCCAGGCAAGAATACTGGCACGGGTTGCCACTTCCTTCTCCACGGATCTTCCGGACCAAGGAATTGAACTCCTGCCTCCTGTGGCTCCTGCATTGCAGGCAGAGTTTTTACTGCTGAGCTGTGGGGGAAGCCCACTAGTTTAGTGGTTAACTTTTATTTTTATGTCCTCACATAGCTTGATCCACCTTCTACTGAGGGAATTCCATTTTCCTCCCTTTTGTTTTTGCATTCAACCTGATATTTTCTACAACTAATTAATACTATTTTTAAAATAATTAACACATTATTGTGAATTAACTGATTATTGTTTCTAGGTTATTTTCCTTAAAAAAATCAGAATTACAAAAAAGATTGGATTAGTTATGTTCACCTCTATGTCCTGAAGGCAGCAAACACCCTGGCTAAAGGAAGTGTATTTTTACTTCTAACATGCAAGGTGTAAAAAAGGGTCAAGGAATTGTAAAATGTATTCTTTAATCAAGTTGCACATTCAGGTTTGGTGTTTCTTTTACAAAGAAAATGCAAATAAAGGAAGATTTTATAGGAAGAATTTAATGAGTGAAGAAAAATAATAAACTGTATACAGAGAATATATATTATTCTTTTAATGACAACATATATATACACATAAATTATATGGACAAAAATAATTTAAATCTTTATAAATAAGTAAATAAATAAATGTCCAAGTAGATAAATAAATGGATACATCAGCTAGGGCATCTGTGAGGGACTATTGCCTATAGAGTAGAACATGATATCCTTTAATCTTCCTGAAATCATGTGACAAATTGATTCAGTTCAGGGCAGGATGACAGCAGAAATGAGAGCCCGTGACATGGCAGCACAGGAGGAAGTGTGGTCTGTTGGTCCATGAGAATCGTTTCTGTGTTGAACCAGGTGTGTGTCAGTCCTTGCTCCTGAATCTCTCCTGCAAGTGTGTTGAGGAAGAGAAGGCTCTCATGACTTCTGCTCTGACAACCTCCCAGGCACAAGGGCTGTGTCTCTTCTCTTGCAGATAGAGAGTGACTCTGCGGAAGTATTTCCTCACAGCCAGGCTGGAGTCCTCCTTGAGCAGGGGAGCCCCTCGCAGCCCCTCCTCCTGCCTGAGACAGGCTTGCAGGTCAGTGAGCTGCTGATCCAGTGCAGCGCGGAGCTTGTCCAGGAGGCTCTGGTCCCACGCGGCGGCCGAGCCCTCTGTGCTGAAGAGCTGGAAGGTGTGCTGGGTCACCTCGTGGAGCACAGAGATGGCTTGAGCCTCTGGCAACTGGCTGCCACCCAGCGCCTCCTGGGGGAATGCGAAGTCGTTTCTGTCCTGCAGGCAGGAGGAAGGGGAGACCCTTCTCAGTTGTCGCAGGAGCACCAGGACCCTCCTGTTGGCCAGGCTGTGGGTGTGAGGCAGGTGGCAGCCCAGAGAGCAGATGGTGTTGCAGCTGAGCAGCAGCAGGGCCAGGAGTAAGGACCAGGCTGGGGCCATCGGGGACCTTGCAGATGCTTCTGATCTGGGGAGGTGGGTGACTCTGTGAACCTACAGTGTAGGTTCTCTGAAGCCCTTCCTTCAGGCCTGTGTGTTAAATAGGAGCCCATGGTTTCCATTTTCTGAAAGTTCCCTCTTATTTTCTACTTTTGTTTTTGCTTTTCATTTTGCACTCTCCAAATGTGTTCTGACAGCATTTCTCAAATGTTAATTTTTTTTTCATTATTGCCTCCCTTTTCCCCCATCCAGAGTCTTTTGAGATATTTTTTCTAATTTGCCCACACTATGAAGTTTTGATATCACAGATATACTGTGGATCTATTTTTATATTCCATGTGAATCCTTATACATAGAGAATGGAAGTGCTCTACTGTCTCTTTGTATTGAATACAATGTTAAGTGTGACATAGGGGACTTCCCTGGTGGTCTAGTAGGACTCCAGGCTCCCAGTGCAAGGGGCCCAGGTTTGATCCCTAGCCAGGAAACTAGATCACGCATGCTGCAGCTAACACCCAGCACAGCCTAATAAATTAATATTTTTCTTTTAAAAAAAGAATGACATTGGCACTTCCCTGTTGGTCTAATGGCTAAGAATCCACCTGCCAATGCAAGGGACACAAGTTCAATCCATCATCCAGGAAGATTCTACATGCTGCAGGGCAACTAACCCCTAGAGCCACACTCCTGAGCCCATAACTCCTGAGTTCTAGAGCCCATACTCTGCAACAAGAGAAGCCACTGCAATGAGAAGCCTGTGCACCACCCCTAGAGAGTAGCCCTGCCTTCTGCAACTATAGGAAGCCTGAGTGTGGCAAAGAAGACCAAGCAAAGCCAAAAATAAATAATAATAATAAGATAGGAGTCCTGCGGCTTTATTTTGAGGCCACAGCTCTGCCATTTCCCCTTCTGACTGCAGGGAGAGGAAAGGAAGCAATTTGCCCTGGTACTCCAAGTGAAATTGCTGAAGTAATTATTATAATTTGTTTGTGCTCCCTGTATTAGTTGACTCCAAGCATAGAGCATGTTATGGTAAATATTGCTGCATTGCAAGTTATCATAAAATTTAGTAAACATTTTCTGCACACAATACAAACAATGTCCCTGTCACTATAGCTTTGAAATAACTTACTCTAAGATCAATCACCCTAGATAATAATTGTCTCAGCTCACAGATTCTGTAAGTAAGGGATTTATTTCCACAGGGCGTAGAAGGAATGGCTTGTCCCTGTTTCAGTTTTTTAGGGGCTCAGATGCACAGATCACTGGGTAACTGGGGGTGACTTGGCAGTTGGTGAGCGCCTTCACTTATAGATCTGATGCTAATAAGCCTCAGCTGGGACCTCAACTGGCCCTGGGCAGCGATGCACCTCTCTATGACCTCTCCCGTGGCCTGGATTTCCTGTGAGCATGGTGCACTCAGTGTAGTTGTACTTTTTACGTGGGGAGCTTGAGCTCAAAAGTGAGTGGTCCAGTGAGCAAGCTATTATGACATAATCCATTGATTCTCAGTGAGGGGAATTTTGTCCCCGAGGGGATGTTGGCAATGTCTGGAGACATTTCCAGTCCCTAAAACTGGTGATGAGGGCTGACACTGGCATCTAATGGATAGAGGTGAGGGATGCTCTTCAGTTCCCTGCAGTCCACACAGGATAGACAGCACAACAAAGAGTGATCTGCCCTCAATGTCTGCAGTGCCAAGGCTGATAAGCCCTAACCTACCATTGTAAGTCATAGAATATGTTTCCAACAAATTACTCTGTAAACAGTGCACACGCTGTATGCTTAGGCAATTCAACCTGGATGTTCTCTTCTTTCTACATCCCCTGCTAGACCAGTCCCTGCAGACTTAGACCCCACTCACAGGAACATGAGTGCCCCATCCAGGGGGGGCGTTCTACTGCTTGAGCTAAAGCAGCTACACCTGCTACTTCACTAAAGGGTAATATCAGCCCTGGTGTTGGTCATTAACCAGAAGGGTTGTGAGGGACGGCCTGGCTCCTGGTTTCCTTGGTAACTGATGAGCCAACCTGAGGTCAGTTCTCCCTGGAAAGGATCATCTCTGTCCTCCCCAGGGACTGAGTAGCAAGGATGACTGGCCCATCCTGCCTGCTGTTTGCTGTTCACAGTGGTGTTCTTTGAGGACCTTCTTAAGACCAGTAAGATTCCCAGTCCAATAAACCACTCATGTCTCTACCACCAATTCTAGGCTCTTTCCTCAGTCTCCAGAGTGGGCAGCTCTAAGGCTTGAAGATGTGGGGGATGCCACTCAACCACTGGTGAGCCAGCCAAGAGGCCAAGGAAACTCTGGTGAGTGCTGAGATGTAGGGAAATAAAAATGGGAAACAGACTGGAAGGGTGTTGAGGAGGAGTGCTAATCCCAAGGTGGCCCTCCACTAGCGAGGGGGACCCTGAGGCCACTGTCCACTGTAAGGTTTGTCTTTCTAGATCCTTCTACTGCTGATATCCTCTTAACCTCAGGGTCTATTTCCAGGTGAAAAGCAGCAGCCCTGAGCTCATGGTCTACCTGAGTGGACAGGGAAGGCTGGTGAATGCAGGCAAAATGCAAGGACCTGGGTTTCCTATCAGATACTTTGGGAGTTAACCTGGTTGGGTAATCAAGCAGACCCCCAACCCAACACTGCTAAACAGTTAACAGTCACAAGATTTAGGGATATTTAACTGAGGGCGTAAATTGGGCATGGCCAGTTCCCCAGAAAGGTTTTATCCAGGCCTCTGGCAAAGGTAGTATACTAAGGATACCCTGGAGCTTTGGGGCATTGGAAGGAGGCAGAGCAATGATTCAGTGTGATGGAACAACAGCTGTCTGCCATCTGCAGTGTCTTAGAGCGATGGAAGCCATAACCACAGGCTTCAATGAGGCATTGAGCAACGTGAAAAACCACTGATGGGGAATCTAGAACAGCTGTGTGGGATAAATGGGATTCCCAAAGTTCCCGGGCACTTTCCAGATCCTTGGGCTGCAACAGCGTAGGAATGATATCATTTCCACAAGACTCTTGGGGAAGCAAAGCTTTTTATTCAAAGAGCATGTGCACAAAGGAGAAGGGGCAAGAAAAAGCCAGTTCCCTGAGTAGAGGGGGGCGAGTTGCATTTCCAACAAATGGGAGGGTTTGTCTCTGGTGATGGATAATGTCCAGAAATCATCACACTTCTTGGTTCAGCAGCAGGAGGCCCATGGTGGCTATCAGGAATGGTGAGCTTCATTGTGGGGAAAGGAGTGTGTGAGAATTTTCTGAAAGAAAGCACAAAAACAGGCACGGTTAAAGGTTACACTGGATGGACCTTCTTGCCTTGAGAACTAGGTATACGCTTTAGTGTAGCAGAGAGAAAGTTCTTTTATTTCTGGGAGACCGCTGCCACCCAGATACCCAGACTCAGGACCACAGGACTCCAAAACATTGCTTGGTCTTTTTTCAAAATGGATGTACTCTTGTCTTCCTATCTCACCATGGACATTGATAGTGACAAGGAATCCCATTTTACTGACCACGGATTTCAGGAATGGCTGATGAGGCTGGTAAGCACTGGTGTTTCCACTTTTCCTTACAACTGTGCTGCTACAGGGCTCATTGGAAGGCTTATCACATGGCACCTGCTGTGGGGACTGGGGGTGGACAGACTGTGTGGTACTGCAGCCAGGACAGGAAACACAGGCCTGGGGGGCATTATCTGAGAGTGCTCTTAAGGCTTGTCTTTTGCTTGCTGGTCAGGATCTCCCTGTGTTGTCCTGCTGGATTTCCTCCCTGGCCTGAGGGCAGGGGATCAGCTGGAGTGCCTGCGACAGGGGTGGCCTCTCTGCAGAGTCTGCTGGCTGGTGTGCAGCAGGATGCTGTGGGAAATCAGCCTGGCTAATGCAGCCATGTGGGGCCAACGAAGAGTCTTGTCTTCTTCCTGTCCTGGCTGCCCAGAGCCTAGCTTACTATGACACTTCTTAGCTGCTCTCCTTTGTATTGTTTGTTGTATTTGGTGGCAGGGCACCTCTACACACTAGACTGACCCCACGGATGTCTCTGAAGAGGGACACCAGGATAATAAGTTGTGCAGGGTATGTACAAGGCAGAATGTCTGATCAGGTCGCTGAAGATGGCTCTTCTCCATCCCCTGCTAGACCCGTCTCTGCTACAGGTATACCCCACTCAAGGACCATGCTTGCCCCTGCCCTAATGGTTGTTCTAGTGCTTAGGCCAAAAGGACTCCACTGCTAGTTCATTAAGGAGAAATATCAGCCCTGGTGATGGACATTAACCTGAGGGGTTGTGAGGGACTGGCCCCAGCTGCTGGTTTCTTTAGTAACTGATGAACCAACCTCAGGTCAATTTTGCCTAGAAATACTAGTCTGTATCCACCCCCCGCCCCCTCAAGTAAAGTATCAAAGATGACGGGTCTGTCTTGTTTGCTGTTCCCAGTTGAACATTCTTGGAAGATCTCTGGCTTCAGACATGAAAGATCCCTAGTTCAATAAACCACTAATGTCTCTGGCACTTACTCTGGGCTCTTTCCTCAACCTCTAGGCTGGGCAACTCTAAAACTTGCAGGCCTGCCGGGTGCAGCTCAATCACTGGTGAGCCAGCAAAGAAGTTCTGGTGAGTGCTGAGATGTAGGGAAATAAAAATGGGAAACAGACTAGGGTGGGGTTTGGGGAGAAAGGGTTGGGTTGCTAATCCCAAAGTGGCTCTCCACTAGAGGAGACACTATGGCCGCTGTCTACTGTGAGCCATGTCTTTCTAGACCCTTACACTGATGATATCCTGTTAACCTCAGAGTCTCTTTCCAGTTATAAAGTAGACATCCTGTGCTTCTGGTCAATCTGACTGCACGAGGATGGCTGGTGCATGCAGGCAAAATTCAAGGACCTTGTTTCTTCCTTTATCAAATGCTTTGGGAGTTACTTGGTTGGATAATTGGTCGTACCCACCACCCCTAAACTGTTAAAAGCTACTGGTTTTAGGCATAGTAACTGAGGACAGTCTTGTGAATTGGACCCCAGATTACTGTCTGATTTTTTTTCACAATTGTTGTACTCTTGTCATCCTATCTCACAGACATTGATAGTGACCAAGGAATCCCAGTTTACTGGCCAAGTTCTGGTGTTTCCACTTACCTTATAACCCTGCTGCTGCAGGCTAGTTGTGGCACCAGCTGTGGGGACTGGGGGTGGACAGACCATGTGGTACTGCAGCCAGGACAGGAAACACAGGCCTGGGTGGCATTATCTGAGAGTGCTCTTAAGGCTTATCTTTTTCCTATCTTTCCTTTTCTTACAGAGGACCTGTCTGTATTGTCCTGCTAGATTTCCTCCTTAGCTTGAGGGCAGGGAATCAGCTGGAGGACTGGGTGACAGTGGTACTCTCTCTGCAAAGTGAATCTGCTGGCTGGTGTGCAGGAGGATGCCAAGGGAAATCAGCCTGGCTAATGCAGCCATGTGGGGTCAGTGAAGACTCTTGCCTTCTTTCTGTCCTGACTGCCCAGGGCCTTGCTTGCTTGTGACAATTCTTACCTGCTGTCCTTTGTATTTAATGCATTTATGATATTTGGTTGTAGACGCTGCTACATACTTTTGAGACCGAAAAAATTTGGCTTAAAAGTCAACATTCAGAAAACTTAGATCATGGCATCTGGTCCCATCAATTCATGCCAAATAGATGGGGAAACAGTAGAAATTTTCATTTTGGGGGGCTCCAAGGAGGAGAGTGAAAAAGTTGGCTTAAAGCTCAGCATTCAGAAAACGAAGATCATGGCATCCAGTCCCATCACTTCATGGGAAATAGATGGGGAAACAGTGTCAGACTTTTTCTGGGCTCCAAAATCACTGCAGATGGTGACTGCAGCCATGAAATTAAAAGACGCTTACTCCTTGGAAGGAAAGTTATGACCAACCTAGATAGCATATTGAAAAGCAGAGACATTACTTTGCCAACTAAGGTCCATCTAGTCAAGGCTATGGTTTTTTCCTGTGGTCATGTATGGATGTGAGAGTTGGACTGTGAAGAAGGCTGAGCGCCGAAGAATCGATGTTTTTGAACTGTGGTGTTGGAGAAGACTCTTGAGAGTCCCTTGGACTGCAGGGAGATCCAACCAGTCCATTCTGAAGGAGATCAGCCCTGGGATTACTTTGGAAGGAATGATGCTAAAGCTGAAACTCCAGTACTTTGGCCACCTCATGGGAAGTGTTGACTCATTGGAAAAGACTCTGATGCTGGGAGGGATTGGGGGCAGGAGGAGAAGGGGATGACAGAGGATGAGATGGCTGGATGGCACCACTGACTCGATGGACCTGAGTCTGAGTGAACTCTGGGAGTTGGTGATGGACAGGGAGGCCTGGAATACTGCGATTTTTGGGGTCACAAAGAGTCGGACACAACTGAGCGACTGAATTGAACTGGAAATCACTGCAGATGGTGACTGTAGCCATGAAGTTAAAAGATGCTTGATGCTTGGAAGAAAAGTTATGACCAACCTAGACAGCGTATTAAAAAGCAGAGACATTACTTTGTANCTGCGATTTTTGGGGTCACAAAGAGTCGGACACAACTGAGCGACTGAATTGAACTGGAAATCACTGCAGATGGTGACTGTAGCCATGAAGTTAAAAGATGCTTGATGCTTGGAAGAAAAGTTATGACCAACCTAGACAGCGTATTAAAAAGCAGAGACATTACTTTGTAAACAAAGATCTGTCTAGTCAAGGCTATGGTTTTTCCAGTAGTCATGTATGGATGTGAGAGTTGGACTATAAAGAAAGCTGAGTGCCGAATAATTGATGCTTTTGAACTGTGGTGTTGGAGAAGACTCTTGAGAGTCCCTTGGACTGCAAGGAGATGCAACCAGTACATCATAAAGGAGATCAGTCCTGAATAGTCATTGAAAGGATTGATGCTGAAGCTGAAACTCCAATACTTTGGCCACCTGATGAGAAGAGCTGACTCACTGGAAAAGACCCCGATGCTGGGAAAGATTGAAGGTGGGAGGAAAAGGGGATGAGAGAGGATGAAATGGTTGGATGGCATCACTGACTCAGTGGACATGAGTTTGAGTAAGCTCCGGGTGTTAGTGATGTACAGGGAAGCCTGGTGTGCTGGAGTCCATGGGGTCGCAGAGTCGGACATGACTGAGCAACTGAACTAAACTGCTACATACTGGACTGGCCCAGAGGCTGTCTCAGAATATGAGCAGACCAGGATTGTAAGGGCTGTGCAGGGTATGTAGGGAGGTGAGGTGTATGGTCAGGCACTTCAAGATGACTTCTCTTGCTCTTTCTACATCTCCTACTAGACAGGTCCCTGTGGACTTACACGCCACTCACAGGAATGTGCTTGCCCTTGCCCCACCTAGTGGCTGTTCTCATACTTAGGCCAAAAGGGCTCCTCATCTGCTAGTCCTAAAAGGTAAATTTCTTTGGAAGGAATGATGCTGAAGCTGAATCTCCAGTAGTTTGGCCACCTCGTGTGAAGAGTTGACTCATTGGAAAAAGACTCTGATGCTGGGAGGGACTGGGGGCAGGAGGAGAAGGGGACAAGAGGATGAGATGGCTAGATGGCATCACTGACTCGATGGATGTGAGTTTGAGTGAACTCTGGGAGATGGTGATAGACAGGGAGGCCTGGCGTGCTGTGATTCATGAGGTTGCAGAGTCGGACACGACTGAGCGAATGAACTGAACTGAAAAGGTAAATATTAGCCGTTGTGATGGCGGGTAACTTGAGTAGTTTAAAGGAAGAGCCCTGTGCTGCTGGTTTCCTTAGTAACTGATGAGCCAATCTGATGGAAATTCTCAGAATAGTAGTATCTTCCTCCCTCAAATAGGTAGATTGCCTGCATTCCACTGGGTGTTGCTGCAGTATTTTGCTTAAGATTTCCTTTCCATTTAGCCATTGATTATTCTGTCTATGTGTTTGTGTACATACAAGAATTGGTGGCCAGTAAGAGTTGAACACGATAGAAGCAACTGAACATGCAGGAGGAACAATACAACAGAAGCATTCTCACATTTAAAGAGTGACTGCTAAGTTACTTCAGTCGTGTCTGACTTTGTGCAACCCCATAGAAGGCAGCCCACCAGGCTCCCCTCTCCCTGTGATTCTCCAGGCAAGAACACTGGAGTGGGTTGCTATTTCCTTCTCCAGTGCATGAAAGTGAAAAGTGAAAGGGAAGTTGCTCTGTTGTGTCCGACTCTTTGCGAGCCCATGGACTGCAGCCTACCAGGCTCCTCCGACCATGGGATTTTCCAGGCAAGAGTACTGGAGTGGGGTGCCATTGCCTTCTCCATTAAAGAGTGAAGCAGATTCAATTTGGTGAGAAATGGCAAGGTTTCCAAGGCACCTGGGGGATGGCAATTAGCATTGTTGGTATCCTTGGAAGATTAAATCTGTCAGTCTTTTGCCCTGTGGTTTTGTGATTTTTGCTCTTTGAAGTGGAGACTATGAAATCTTTTATCTTCTGAAAGTTTCAAAACCAGTGCTTCTGATGATATTATTTCAAGAGACTTGGGTAAAGATGGGTTCACAATGCTAAATGTTTACAATCTATCTACACTATGGCTATGAGAATATTAAGGACACATCTAAACCTTTTTTCTTTACCTATTAGTTGAAGGAAATAGAGCTTTTCTCAAATTCTTCAGATATTTTCTTGCATAGTTAAAAATGTAACTTATATGCATAAAATAGAAGAGGCCATGTTCTATCCTCACCACCACCCCTCACCCCCTGCCGCCAGAAAAAATTAGCACCAAATTTTCTTTTCTCTGACCACTCAGGGAACAGACGGTGCTGGAAGACTGCTAGTTCTGCATGCTTTCCTTTCCTGGTGTATGTAAGGAAGCACAGCAGCTACAGATCCCCAGAAACAGCTCTATAGTTAAACCAAGTCAGGGTTGTTTTTTTTTTGTTTGTTTTTTTTTTTTTTGCAGTGAGAGTCCTCTCTGTGAAGAAGCGTGAGGAGGCTCAGGAGGAAGAAGTGGGAAGGGGATCTGTCCAGGGTTTGAGTTTGGATGACATGATTCTAAGGAAGTCAGGGAGGAGGGTGTCAGTTCAGGGTTAAAATGTTTGAGCTCATGTGAGCTATTTTTCTGGAGGTCCTAGGAACACAGTGGAGCTTGGGTAGTCCTTGCTGCTTTCTTACGGTCACTCTAAAGCTGGGAGGGTTGTGTTGTTTGCCACATTTCTTTAGAAATGTTAGGAAGATCACCTTTTGTCTCCCGATACAAGGGGATTAAAGAGAATCCCATTTCTGTTTTTCCCTGGAAAATATGGATAGATAAGGAAGGTAGTGTATGAAAACCCACTCACTATATGAAGCTTTGCATCTGGTTTGGAAATCAGGATGTTTCTCTGTTGTATCAAAGTGGCTCAGATCCTTCAAGATGATTAGAGATGTATGGGACAAACAGATAATAAACTGTGATGTAAGAGAACAGTGTTTCTCAGCATTATATTCTTGGTATTAATAAAAGCAGTTTTTATAAGTCAGCTTGAGTAGAAGAGAACTGTAGACAGTATAATAGAGATAAGGTCTGGGGTGTAGTCATTCCTCAGGGATGGACGAAGGCTACTACTAAGAGTTAAACGGGAGCAGTGTGCAGATTTTTGACCCTGCTCTTCTGAAAGACAGAAGTCGGATGTGAAACAGGAAGATTGCTGTTGTTTAGTTGCTAAGTCATGTCCAACTCTTTTGTGACCCTGGGGACTATAGCTTGCCAGGCTCCTCTGTCTATGGGGTTTCCTAGGCAAAGAATACTGGAGTGGGTTGCCATTTCTTTCTCCAGGGGTCTTCCCAACCCAGGAATCAAACCTGCATCTCTTACTTCACAGGCAGATTCTTTCTCGCTGAGCCACCAGGGAAGCCGACAGTAAAGGATACTAGAGGAAAACTAATCACTTTTGGCAGGGATGATGCATAGGAGTAGCAAGTTGTGTTTCTTCTTGTGCCTGATACCACCACCTTCTGCAGTCATCTGCACCTCTCTCCAGACAGAATGGTTTTGGTCCAGCAACATCTGTGAAGTATTAACTACCCCCCGGGAAGTGAGATTATGGACAGAAGAATGGTCAGTTTTACTGACTTTTAAAAAGAAAACATCCAGCTAGTGACTTGTTTGTAGTTCAAGACTGGTTAGTGCAGTAATGCCCTGGAGAAGGAAATAGCAAGCCACTCAAGTATTCTTGCCTGGGGAAACCCATGGACAGAGAGGTGTGCTGGGCTACAGTCCATGGGGGTCACAAAAGAGTCAGACATGACTTAGCGACTAAACAACAGTAAGATGATTCTAGCTCTGTCACTGTCCTGAACAAAGTCCCCTTGCTGCTAACACTTCTGCACAGGACCAAGGCATCAGCAGACTTAGGTCATTCTCAAAGTTACAGTCCTGATTGCTGCTTAGGTCTTGATAGGGATTCTCTATGGTGTACCAGTAGACACTCTACACAGGCAGGTTGTCTACTGGGAGCTCTGACCAGATGCAAGTGCCCAGGAGGATATGTAAAAAACACATTTCTGGAACTCAGTTTGGGGGCCAAGAGACACCTCTCAGCTCAGTCTATACATAAAGAAGCTGTTGCACATGGCTGGTAAGTGAATGTACTACGACGTAAGTGGTGAGGGTGAATGAGAAGTGCAGATACCAATACCAGAGAAGTAAACTAAGTGGACAATTTAAGTGGAATCTATAACCCATTCCCCTTACAGGTAAAGTAGGAAAAGTGAGGGCACAGGTTAGTTCACTAATGGAAAGTCAGTCTGGAAGGTCAGAAAGCCCTTTTTTCCCATTCTCCGAGTGTAAGTGATGCCTTTGAATGTGTCTGGGTACACAGCATACATGGAAGGTTTGTGAACAGTGTTATTAGGAGAAGGATGGAGAGCTCAATAAACAAACACTCTGCCTAGTATGAAGAAATGAGTCTTATTGATCACTAATCCCTGGCTGGAATGTGATGGCTTCTAAGTGATAAACTATCCTTCTCAAACAAGATAAAAGTTCAGTCAGTAGAAATTAGACCTGTCCCTCACTCACACACAGAGAGTCTGCTGATAGGCTAGTTGGGTGAAATGAGGCAAAGAATGAGAAACCTCTACCACTATAGTCAGAGCCTTCTGGAAGATGGACTAGTAAAGAGCTAGAAATACTACCTGAACTTAAAACTGAGAAGAGCCTATATATACAGTGAAACAACTGAGCTCAGGTAACAGACATTAGCTGCCATCAGCAGCTTTATATTCATCTTGTTCTAATACTGTATTAAATAGAACAGGAGGACAAGTTTATATCTAGGAAAGATCTATGGGCGTAAGCGCATTCTTGACCGCCTTCAGGAGGCACAATTAAGAGGTCACCTGAGGGAGAGAATGCTCAATACAGGAACATTTTAACATTTTGCTCTGAGACAATGTTTTGGAGACAGATGAAATGGGTAGTTCCCTGCGTGTGTGCTAAGTCACTTCAGTCATTCAGTCACATCTGACTCGGCGACCCCATGGACTGCAGCACTCCAGGCCTCCCTGTCCATCACCAATTCCCAGCTTACTCAAACTCATGTCCATTGAGTCAGTGATACCATGCCACCCATCCTCTGTCATCCCCCTTTTCCTCCCACCTTCAATCTTTCCCTGCACCAGGGTCTTTTCCAATGAGTCAGTTCTTTGCCTCAGGTGCCAAAGTATTGGAGTTTCAGCTTCAACATCTAATGAATATTCAGAACTGACTTCCTTTAGGATGGACTGGTTGGATCTCCTTGCAGTCCAAGGGACTCTCAAGAGTCTTCTCCAACACCACAGTTCAAAAGCATCAGTTCTTTGGTGCTCAGCTTTCTTTATAATCCAGTTCTCACATCCACACATGACTACTGGAAAAACCACAGCTTTGGCCAGACAGACCTTTGCTGGCAAAGTAATGTCTCTGCTTTTTAATATGCTGTCTAGGTTGGTCATAGCTTTTCTTCCAAGGAGCAAGTGTCTTTTCACTTCATGGCTGCAGTCACCATCTGCAGTGATTTTGGAGCCCCCCACTGTTTCCCCATCTATTTGCCATGAAGTGATGGGATCAGATGCCATGATCTTAGTTTTCTGAATGTTGAGCTTTAAGCCAACTTTTTCACTCTCCTCTTTCACTTTCATTAAGAGGCCCTTTAGTTCCTTTTCACTTTCTGCCATAAGAGTGGTGTCATCTGCATATCTGAGGTTATTGATATTTCTTCCAGCAATCTTGATTCCAGCTTGTGCTTCATCCAGCCCAGCATTTCACATGATGTACTCTGCATAGTTTAAATAAGCAGGGTGACAATATACAGCCTTGATGTACTGCTTTCCCGATTTGGAACCAGTCTGTTGTTCCATGTACAACTCTTTGGGACCCTATGGACTGTAGCCCGCCAGACTCCCTCTGTCCATGGGATTCCCCAGGCAAGAGTTCTGGAGTGGACCGGCACACCCTCCTCCAGGGGATCTTCCTGACCCAGGAAGATCAAACACTGATCAAACACTCCTCTCCTGCACTGGCAGGTGAGTTCTTTACCACTAGTGCCACCTGGGAAATGGGTAGTTCCTTAGCCAAAAAATAGGCTTTCTTGGAGCCCAGGGATGGTACTAAAAAGAATTTGGATCAGCTGGTCCAGAAGCCACTGTCTATGACACATGAGTGCTTATGTACATGTTGCTGTCTGGGCTGGATGAAAGCTTTGTAGCTAGACCAGTGACCTGATCCTAGCATCTACATGGGCAAAGCAATATAAAAAGCCCTTATGATAGTATAAGTTTATGAAGTTTACTTATCCCTGGGTATTTGCACATTAAATCCTTTCTGCGATTAAAAGATTTACTCTTATTGTGATAGTTTATAAGCTGAAGCTTTCAGTTTACAATCCATTTTTTTAAAAAGCCACATAGTAATGAGTGTGAATACTCAAAATCCAGATGTTTCAGATTTGTATCAAACTCAAATTATATGAATTTATCAATAAAACCAAAGAAACTTAACTCTGTATTTTTGTGCTACAGCAAAGAAGGTGGAGTAGACAGACCTTGTCTTACGAGCATTGCAAAATCAGCTACCTGCAGAACAATGTCAATGAAAAAAACCAGAACCAACCAGAAGAGATCTTCTACAACTAAAGACAAAAAAAAGAAACTACAGTGAGACTGGGAAGGAGGGGCAGACTTGGATATAGTCATGTTCCATACCACCCCTCCTGGGATGGGAGACCCAACAAACTGGTATAATTCTATTGCAGAGGTTCTCTCATAGGAGTAAGTTTTGAGCCCCACATTGGGCTCCTCAGCCTGAGGGTCCTGCACCAAGAAGTTGAGTCCCCAGAGCATTTGGCTTTGAAGGTCAGTGGGGCTTATTTCTCCCAGTCCTTTGGGACTCGCAAAATTGACTCCCCTTTTAAAGGGCACACAATCTCTCTGCAATGAGACCCAGGGTAAAAGCAGAAAATTGACAGAACCTCAGGCCAGACCTACCTGCTGGAGACTCTTGGGGAGTCTCGGAGAGGTAGCGGTGTGTGTGGCTGCAGCTGACCCCGGGGACACAGGCATCAGCAGCAGCCATACTTGGGAGTTCCTTCAGCCACGTGGACACTGGATGGGCAGGCACTGTTGTGGGATCCTCTCTCTAGCTCATCAGTGCCAAGACCTGGCCCCACCCAGTAGCCGTTAGGGGCCAGTGCTGGGACACCTCAGGCCACACAACTTACTGGGTAGGATAACAGTGGACAGGTTGTATAAGGGGAGGTGGGGGAGAGGGGTACCAGACCTCAGACTCAAAACCACAATCTTGTAGCCAGTGGACCCAGCCTACCCACAGCTAGCCACACCATGTCCTGGGACAAGCTGAGCCCTGGCCCTGCCCACTAGCATGCCAAAACAAGCTTAGGGACACCCCATACCCAGCTGTGTCCAGAACCACCCCCCACCCCCCACTGACACCAGCTCTGGGATCTCTCTGGCTTTGCCTGCCAGTAGTCTGGAACTAATTTGAGGAGCTACCCTGGGAGTGGGCAGGCAACAGCCCCAGTCATCTGGACCTACCTTGGCTCCGCTTACCAGTGAGCCAGCACTAGTCCTGTAGCCCCTGGGGTTCTGAAAAGAGACAAGGCCCCACCAACCAGCAGCTGGCAGCCTGTGAACCAGGCAAGGCATGGCAACCAACCATAACAGGAGCTAACTAAACTTACCAGACTCCCTACATAACCCGCCTGCCACAATCAAGGACACACATCACCCTTGTTGGGGGGGAGGGGAATGCCTAGAGCATATAGCATAGGAAATGAGAGGGGAGTGCACTGCTAGAATGCATAAGATGTTTCCTAGAGAAGGCCACTTCTGCAAGGAACACACAAAATGAGAAACATGTTCCAGACGAAGGAAGAATGAAGTAGATGTACAGCTTAACCAAGAAGAGTTCAGGATAATAATGAAAGAACTTGGGAAAAGAGTGAACGCACAGAGAAGTTACAAATTTTTTAACAGAATAAATATAAAGAACACAATAACTAAAATGGAAAATATACATGAAGGAATCAAAAACAGACTAAGCGACACAGAGAAATGAACCAGTGAGCGGGACATCTCTGGGACTACAATAAGCACACTAATTATTTGTATTATAGGGGTCCCAGAATGAGGAGAGGGGAAAAAGGAGCTGAGAACATATTTGAAGATATACTAATTGAAAACTTCCCTAACCTGGGAATGGAAACAGTCATGTAAGTCCAGGAAGCAGAGTCCCAGAGAGGATTAACCCCAAGAGGAAAACACCAAGACATTGTAATTTAAATAAGAAAAATAAAAGAGAATATTAAAAGCAGCAAGAGAAAAACAATAAACATACAAGGGAATCCCCATAAGACTATCAGGTAATTTTTCAGCAGAAATTCTGCAGGCCAGAAGGGAATGGCACAATATATTAAAAGTGATGAAAGCAAACAACCTCCAAACAAGAATACACAGCAAGGCTCTCCTTCAGATTTGGTGACGCATCATGGATGAGCAAAAGCTAAAAGAATATAGCACCACCAAACCAGCTTTACAAACGAAAAAGGAACTTTTCTATGCCAAAAAGAAAGAAAAAAACCATAATAAAAGCCACAACTAGAAACAACATTATGCAATGAAAAAGCTCACTAGTAAAGGCAAGCATGCAGTAAAGGTAGAAAATCATCCAAGCACAAAGCTAGTAGGAATGTTAAAAGACAAAAGTAGTCAAATCATCTATATCCACAGTAAGCAGTTAAGGGAAACACAAAATAACTATATAAAACATACCAAAAACAGTAACCAAGGGGAGGAAAGTACAATGCATTTGAAATAAAGAGACCAGCAACTTAAAACAATCATGTATGTATATAATATATAGATTGCTATATAAAAGAGTCATTCTGACTCTTTGGGATCCCATGAACTGTAGCCTGCCAGGCTCCTCTGTCCATGGGATTCTCCAGGCAAGAATAAAATATGGTATAGATATTTAACACTTTCAACATTGTTTTTTTTGCAAAAACAAAATTAATATACAGAAACCGCTTGCATTTCTGTGTACTAACAATGAACTATCACAACAAGAAACTTAGGGAACAATCCCATTTACCATATCAAACTGGAGGGTGCCGGGAGCCAGCGTGGGAATCCCACCCGTGAAACGGTCACGTGGCAGAAATCCGATGGGCAANTAGATGGTGCAAACCTCTTGTCTCGAGGTTTTATTGGCTTTCCACGTAAACCAAGTTATTCAGCTTCTTTTCTCCACTTAATTTTCCTACTACACTATTTCTTCCTAATCTAATCTTCTATTAATAAATAAATACTTCTAAGACGCCAACGCCGTCCACGCTTCAAATTCCCTGGACCTGCCGGGGCTGGACCCCGGCAGGAGGGGGTTGCCATTTCCTCCTCCAGGGGGTCTTTCTGACCCAGGGATCACACCTGGGTCTCTTGTGTCTCTGGCCTTGGCAGGCAGGCTCTTTACTGCTGAGTCACCTGGGGACTGGTAATAATATATAGATGGCTATATAAAAACCTCATGGGAACCACAAAATTAAACATCCATAATGCACACACAAAAAGGAAACCCAAACAACATTTAAGATCATCAAATCATGAAAACAAAAAGGAAAAAAAGACCTACAAAACTCCCAAACAATTAACAAAATGGCAATAAGGATATCATGTTGATAATAATCTTAAATGCAAATGGACTAAACGCTTCAATCAAAAGACATACAGTGGCTGAATGGACACAATAAGACCTGTACATATATGCTGCCTATAAGAGACTTCATTCAGACTTAGAGAGACACAGTGAAAGTGGGGGGATAGTTAAAGTTATTCCATGCAAGTGGAAGTCAGAAGAAAGCTAGAGTAATAACACTTGTTAGACAAAATGAGACTAGAGGTCTTGTTATACAAAATGAGACTAGAGGTCAAATGCAAAAAAGCACAAACACATAAACATGTGGAAGCTAAACAAGACACTGCTAAACAACCAGTGGATCAATGAAGAAATCAAAGAGGAAATAAAAAAAAATACTTAAATGAAAATGAAAACATGATAATCCAAAATCTATGAGATGAAGTAAAAGCAGTTTTAACAGGGTAGTTTACAGCAATACAAACTTACCTCAGGAAACTAGAAAAATCTTAACAACCTAACTTTACACCTAAAGGAACTAGAGAAAGAACAAAACCCAATGTTAGTAGAAGCAAAAGATCAGAGTAGAAATAAAGACTAAAAAACAAAGGAAAGGCCAATGAAACTGAGTTGGTTCTTTGAATAGATAAACAAGATTGAAAAACTTTAGCCAGCCTCATTAAGAAAAGGGGGAGGGGCGCGGTTAAATCAATAAACTGAGAAATGAAAAAGGAGACATTACAACCCAGACCACAGAAATACAAAGGATCCTAAGAGACGGCTACAAACTATATTCCAGTAAAGTGGACAACCTAGAAGAAATGGACAAATTTTTATTAGAGTACCATATCCCAAGACCAAATCAGGAAGGAAAAGAAAATATGAACGGACCAATCACCAGGAGTGAAATTAAGCTAATAATTTTAAAAATTCACAACAAAAAAAAGTCCAGGACCAGGTGGCTTCACAGGTGAATTCTACCAAACATTTGAAGAGTTAACACCTATCCTTCTCAAACTATTCTCAAAAACTTCAGAGGAACAGTTCCATACTCATTCTATGGGGCCAGCATTACCCTGATACCAAAACCAACAAAGACACCACAAAAAAATAAAATTGCAGGCCAGTATTACTGATGAACATCGTTGCAAAAATATTCAAAAAATATTAGCAAACTGAATCCAATATAGTAAAAGGATCATTCACCATGATCAAGTAGGATTTTATCTCAGAGATGCAAGGACTTTCCGATACCCACAAATCAATCAGTGTGATACACCACATTAAAAAAAAACTGAAGAATCAAAACCATATGATCATCTTAGTAGAGGCAGTAAAAGCTTGTGACAAAATTCACATCCATTTATGAAGAAAAAAAAAAAAAAACTCTCCAGAAAATGGACCTAGAGGGAACATAAGATAATAGAAGCCATATATGCCAAACTACACCTAACATCATACTCAATGGTGAACAGCTAAAAGAATTTCCTCTAAGAGCAGAAGAAACAAAACAAGGATGCCCACTCTTACCATTTTTATTTAACAGTCTTGGAAATCCCAGCCACAGCAAAAGAAAAATAAATAAAAGAAACCTGAATTAGAAAAGAATTGAAATTGTCACTGTTGGCAGATGACACAATACTATTCACAGATCTTAAAGATGCCATTTAAAACTATTAGAGCTAATTAATGAATTTGGTAAAGCTGTAGGATACAAAATTAATATACAGAAACCTCTTGCATTTCTGTATACTAACAATGAACTATCAGAACAAGAAACTTAGGGAACAATACCATTTACCATATCAAAACAAATAAAATACCTAGGAATAAACCTATCTAAGAGGTAAAAGATCTGTACTCAGAAACTTATTAATAAGACACTGGTGAAAGAAACTGAAGACACCACAGATGGAAAGATGGTACCATGTTCTTGGACTGGATGATGTAATACTGTTGGAATGACCAAACTATCCAAGGGAATCTACAATTCAGTGTGATTGCTATCAAAATACCAAGGGCATTTTTCAGATCTACAACAAATAATTTTAAAACTTGTATGGAAACAAAAGACTTCAAACAGCCAAAACAATCTTGACAAAGAAGAATGGAGTTAGAGGAATTATGTTTCCTGACTTCACAGTGTATTAGAAACCTACAGTAATCAAAACAGAATGGTACTGGCACAAAAACAAGACACATAGATCAATGGAAAAGTATAGAGAGCCCAGAAATAAACTGCAGTACTTATGGTCAATTAATCGGACAAAAGAGGCAAGAATATACATTAGCAAAAAGACAGTCTTTTCAATAAGTGGAGTGGGGAAAACTGGACAGTTAAATGTAAAAAAAAAAAAAAAATTAGAACATTCTCTAACACCATTTACAAAAATAAACTCAAAGTGGATTAAAGACCAAAATGTATAAAGTTCCTAGAGGAAAACACTGGCAGAATACCCTTTGACATAAATTGTAGCAGTATTTTATCTGTCTCCTAAAACAAAGTAAATAAAAGGAAAAATAAACAAATGTGATCTAATAAAACTTAAAAGATTTAGCACAGCAAAGGAAACCATCAACAAAATGAAAAGATAACCTACTGACTGGGACTTCCCTGGTGGCTCAGAGGTTAGAGCGTCTGCCTGGAATTCGGGAGACCCCGTTCGATCCCTGGGGCGGGAAGATCCCCTGGAGAAGGAAAGGGAAACCCACTCCAGTACTCTTGCCTGGAGAATCCCATGGATGGAGGAGCCTGGAAGGCTACAGTCCATGGGGTCGCAAAGAGTTGGACACGACTGAGCAACTTCACTTTCACTGATTGGTAGAAGATATTTACAAATGATATGAGGTTAATTCCTTAACCCCTTAAGGCCTATAAGGGGTTAATATCCAACATACATAAACAGTTCATAAAACTTGGCATCAAAAAACAGCCTGATTAAAAAATGGGCAGAACTGAACGTATATTTTTCCTAAGTAGGAAATGCAGATGGCTAACAGGCACAAGAAAAGATATTCAACATTGCTAATCATCAGGGAAAAGGAAATCAAAGCCAAAATGAAATGTCACCTCACCCCTGTCAGAATGGCTATCATTAAAAAGAATACAAATAGCAAATGTTGGTGAGAATGTGGAAAAAAATGGAATCCTTGTACACTGTTGGTGGGAATGTAAATGGGTACAGCCACAGGAAAAAATAATATGGAGGTGTCTCAAAATACTACAAAATGCAAGAAACTACTAATAGAATTATCATATGACCCAGCATTACATATCCAGAAAAAACAAAAACATAAATTCAAAAAGATAATATATGCATCCCAGAGTACATAGCAGCATTACAACTGACAAGATATGGAAACAACCTAAGTCCATCAAGGGTTGAATGGATAAAGATGTGATATCTATATATAATGGAATACTGCTCAACCAATAAAAAGAATGAAAATGTTGCCACTTACAGCAACATGGATGGACTTGGATGGTATTATGCTAAGTGAAGTAAGTCAGACAAATAGTGTATGATATCATTTACATGTGGAATCTAACAAACATAACAAACTAGAGAATATGACACAAGAAAAGCAGACTCACAGATACTGAAAACAAATTAGTGGTTACCAGTGGGGAGAGGGAAGGGGTAATACAAGGGATAGGGGATTAAGGGATACGTACAAACTATTATGTATAAAGAAGCCACAAGGATATACAATACAGGGAATATAGGCAATATTTTATAATAACTAAATGGAGTACTGCAGATGATGATTGCACCCATGAAATTAAAAGACGCTTACTCCTTGGAAGGAAAGTTATGACCAACCTAGATAGCATATTCAAAAGCAGAGACATTACTTTGCCAACAAAGGTCCATCTAGTCAAGGCTATGGTTTTTCCAGTAGTCATGTATGGATGTGAGAGCTGGACTGTGAAGAAAGCTGAGCGCCAAAGAATTGATGCTTTTGAACTGTGGGGTTGGAGAAGACTCTTGAGTCCCTTGGACTGCAAGGGGATCCAACCAGTCTATTCTAAAGGAGATCAGTCCTGGGTGTTCTTTGGAAGGAATGATACTGAGGCTGAAACTCCAATACTTTGGCCACCTCATTGGAAAAGACTCTGATGCTGAGAGGGATTGGGGGCAGGAGGAGAAGGGGATGACAGAGGAAGAGATGGCTGGATGGCATCACCGACTCGATGGACATGAGTTTGAGTGAACTCTGGGAGTTGGTGATGGACAGGGAGGCCTGGCATGTTGCGATTCATGGGGTTGCAAAGAGTCGGACATGACTGAGCAACTGAATGGAACTGAACCTTTAAAATTGTGAGTCACTATATAATTGTGTACACCTTATATAATAGCATCAAATATATTTCAATCAAAAAAATTTTTAATGAAACCATATTGGGGGGGAAAATATGTATTCTCTGATTATATGACCCTCTCTGTACACCAAGAGTAATCATAGGGATTTCATATTCATTTATTTAAGTATGACCTGAAGACTCTGAACTTTCATATACATTATAAAAACATCTGCTGAGTTCTGTCATTGCTGCTGCTGCTGCTGCTAAGTCGCTTCAGTCGTGTCCGACTCTTTGCGACCCCATAGACGGCAGCCCACCAGATTCCCCCGTCCTTGGGATTCTCCAGGCAAGAACACTGGAGTGGGTTGCCATTTCCTTCTCCAATGCATGAAAGTGAAAAGTGAAAGGGACGTCGCTCAGTCGTGTCCGACTCTTCGTGACCCCATGGACTGTAGCCTACCAGTCTCCTCCACCCATGGAATTTTCCAGGCGAGAGTACTGGAGTGGGGTGCCATGAATTCTATCATTACTGTCTTTTTAAAAAGCCTACATTTTCTGTCATCTATCTGCATAAGGATTTAAAATTTCAACCAGTAGATGGCAGAATAACATCAAAACCCCTGGAAAACGGTTGTTCAAAACTGTTATCAAGAAAATAGAGGAACTACCTATTATTAGTACACTTGTTTAAGGACCACAACATCAACAGTTCTGCAGTGTATGCAATCATCTTTAGTGAATTCTACGTCTTTTTAAACTATCACTCCACCATTCAAATATATGCGTAACAGTGAATACTAGCAACAGATATAATGTAACAAAATCAGGGAAGATAAACTCCAAAAAATTCATTTTTAAAAGTATTTATGGAAGGTCTGAGGGGAGTCACATTAGAAAGGAAATATCAATAACAGTATCATGCTGAGATGATCATTTGGGGGCTTATTTATTATTACTAATTTGGAAATACATGTAATGTTCAAAAGGTATGAGAAAGTTGGAAGACAATCTTTTACTACTCGTGCCAAATTGCTTTCTAAACTATGCCAACTGATAATATACTCAGTGATAGAGAAGAGTAATTTCTAATCCAACTGTGGAAAACAAAAAACACTCTTTTTCAGTATCTGATATGAAAACAATTAAGTTGCCCCCCTCAATAAATTTTGGTATTTGTGATTTAAATATTATTCCCTCATTTTAAAGACTCCCAATTAAAGCAGAATAGATATTTCAAGAACAAGACCAAGAATATCTCTCTTTAAGAAAGGAATTCTAAATTCTAATTCTAGAGTTATCCCTATTAAAATTACCTACAAGGCACAATGCCTTGTATTACACCTAAAATCTGCTGAAAGTATTAACCAATGCTTTAAGTTATTAAACAAATAAAAACAAAATTCCATTCAAAAGAGCAATCTACATACCAAAGACAACTTGAATAAAAGATCACTATAACTGAAGAAAAAGACCTTATTGTGCCCATATTATCAATAAGATTCTACATGATTTTAAAAAGCATAAAAATTCAGTGAGAAAGTAAAGATTATTCAAAAAGTCATTGTGAAACAACTGGATAACAACTTGGAAACAGAAAACTAGTGAAAAGCTGAAAAGCCATATCCATAACAACGACATCAGAGATCCGAGTAATTATATCATCACATGATGAGGAAAATTATGCAAAGAAAGCATTAAAAAATGACAGAGGAAAAACTAATTTCACTACAATATAAGAAATACCTTGTGTAAGACATATACTCAGAGAAAAAGATGGGAATAAGATAATATTCTTAATATAAAAGGAATTTTCAAAATTCATCTTCATTTCAACCAGAAAAAAAGAAAAGCTATTTGAACGAGAGACAAGCAGTAAATGCTACCTGAGCACATTAAAATAAGAACTGACAAAGCAATAAAATAAAGGACAAGGAATGTGACATGAGAACTATGGACAAAAACGACAATATTATCACTAAAAGGTCAAAATGCAAAAAAGACAGACATATTTAACTATTAAATTGAAGATGGGTATCAAAAGGTACAAATAAGTCCCAGGGGTATAATGTTCAGCATGGTGGCTGTTAGTAATACTGTGCTGAATATTTGAAAGTTGATAAGAGCACAGATGTTAAAAGTTCTCATTACGAGAAAAAAGTGTATAACTTACTCTTGCCTGGCAAATCCCATGGACAGAAGAGCCTGGTAGGCTGCAGTCCATGGAGTCGCTAAGAGTCGGACACGACTGAGCGCTTCACTTTGACTTTTCACTTTCATGCATTGGAGAAGGAAATGGCAATCCCCTCCAGTGTTCTTGCCTGGAGAATCCCAGGGATGGGGGAGCCTGGTGGGCTGCCGTCTACGGGGTCGCATAGAGTCAGACAGACCGAAGTGACTTAGCAGCAGCAGCAGCAGCATGTGTGGTAATGGAAGTTAATTAGGCTTGTGATCATTTCATAATGTATACTATATAGAACCATCCTCTGCTAGCTGCGATGTTTTGGCTTCCCTCACGGCTCAGATGGTAAAGAATCTGCCTGCAATGCAGGAGACCTGGGTTCAATCCCTGGGTCCAGAAGATCCCCTAGAGAAGGAAATGGCTCCAGTGTTCTTGCCTGGAGGATTCCATGGCTAGAGGAGCCTGGTGGGCCAAAGTCCAAGGGGTTGTAAAGAATAGGAAATGGCTAAGAGACTAACACTTTCACTTTCACTGAATCATGTTGTATGCCTGAAACTAATATAATAAAATGCCAGTTATAACTGAATTTTAAAAAATTGAACAGCCCTGTCCCCATAAAAATGACACTGAGGAAAAAAGTCTTTGTAACTAACATTTAAAACAATAGATAGGGATAAATAATTCACATATGAAAAAAATGCACAGGCTCAATAAACAAAAAATTCACAGTTTTCAATAATTAAATATAAGTACAAACAGTAAATAATCAGAACTGCAACGATTTCCTTTGAAATAGTCACTAAACACATTCTGGCGAAAACACATATTCACACACTCCTGGAAATATTTTTCAAAAGCGTAAAAGAGCCTACACTATTTCACTCAGATTTTACTTAGAATATATCACAAGGCAATAGAGATGGAAAAAGTTTTATGAAAGCGTATTAAATCTTGCTTAATTTATGACAAAAAAATTAGGGTTAGATATTTAAATATAACCCATAAGGAAATGGAAAAAAATATGAAGGCATATTCATGGATAAAATATGATATAGATATTTAACACTTTCAAAGAAAATAATCTGAAAATCATTAAGACAAAATTAAAGTAAAACATGATGTAGTACAAGGCCAATTGGTAACAACCATCCTAATGCTTCTCTGTATATGTTTTATGCTAATCATTTTATACTATCTCCTTATAATTCTAATATAGATACATTTATTAACGCCCACCATCCACCCCATGGACAAACTGGAAAATGAACCTTGGAGAGGTTAACTTACCCTAAGGTCTTTCAGTTGAGCTGCACGGACAGAATGTTGCTTTGAATTCTCAGTAGTATGTTTTGGTAGTTTTGAGTGAAATTTTCTGAAGGTGTGTATTTTGTCTTTATAATCAAAACAAGATAATTTTAATTAGAAACCAGAAAAATTGGAATATGATTAAATATGTTTACTTTGCAGGTAAAGCACAGAAATACTACTCTAGACAAATGGGAAAAAATTAAGTATGGATATTAATCTGGTTTATAAATGCAATGTTTTTCTTAATGCACATGCATTTGATAATTAAGGAAGAAACATCCTATATACTACTTTCTAATACAAGGGAATACCAGACCACTTGACCTGCTTCTTGAGAAATCTGTATGCAGGCCAGGAAGCAACAGAACTGGACATGGAACAACAGACTGGTTCCAAATAGGAAAAGCCGTCTGTCAAGGCTGTATATTGTCACCCTGCTTATTTAACTTATATGGAGAGTACATCATGAGAAACGCTGGACTGGAAGAAACACAAGCTGGAATCAAGATTGCTGGGAGAAATATCAATCACCTCAGATATGCAGATGACACCACCCTTATGGCAGAAAGTGAAGAGGAACTAAAAAGCTTCTTGATGAAAGTGAAAGAGGAGAGTGAAAAAGTTGGCTTAAAGCTCAACATTCAGAAAACGAAGATCATGGCATCAGGTCCCATCACTTCATGGGAAATAGATGGAGAAACAGTGGAAACAGTGTCAGGCTTTATTTTTGGGGACTCCAAAATCACTGCAGATGGTGACTGCAGCCATGAAATTAAAAGACGCTTACTCCTTGGAATAAAAGTTATGACCAACCTAGATAGCATATTGAAAACAGAGACATTACTTTGCCGACTAAGGTCCGTCTAGTTAAGGCGGTATGGTTTTTCCTGTGGTCATGTATGGATGTGAGAGTTGGACTGTGAGGAGGGCTGAGTGCCAAAGAATTGATGCTTTTGAACTGTGGTGTTGGAGAAAACTCTGGGGAGTCCCTTGGACTGCAGGGAGATCCAACCAGTCCATTCTGAAGATCAGCCCTGGGATTTCTTTGGAAGGAATGATGCTAAAGCTGAAGCTCCAGTACTTTGGCCACCTCATGTGAAGAGTTGACTCATTGGAAAAGACTCTGATGCTGGGAGGGATTGGGGGCAGGAGGAAAAGGGGACGACAGAGGGTGAGATGGCTGGATGGCATCACTGACTCGATGGGCGTGGGTCTGAGTGAACTCTGGGAGTTGGTGATGGACAGGGAGGCCTGGCGTGCTGCGATTCATGGGGTTGCAGAGTCAGACATGACTGAGCAACTGAACTGAACTGAACTGAATACATATAGATTTTAGAAAACTTGGAGAAAGCCATAATAGCAGTGTGTGTCTCTGGAAGCTGAACTTACTTCATCATCCAGATTTTAGCTTAAGGTTTGGCATATTTGCAATATATTTGACAAATGTGTGTAGAGTCCCTGCAAGGCAGGCAGGAGACCCTGATTTGATTCCTGAATCAGGGAGATCTGCTGGACAAGGGATAGGCTACCACTCTCGTATTCTTGGGCTTACCCGGTGGCTCAGTTGGTAAGGAATCTACCCACAATGCGGGAGACCTAGGTTTGACCCTTCGGATGGGAAGATCGCCTGGAAAAGGGAATGGCTACCCACTCCAGTATTCTGGCCTGGAGAAGTCCATGGACTGTACAGTCCATGGGGTTGCAAAGAGTCACACAACTGAGCGACTTTCACTTTGTACGTAGGTAAATTCACAATATACCCTGTATTAACATGTTACCTTTGAATGTGGAATCATTGATAATTTATATCTTCTGTTCATTTTTATTTTCCTGTACTTACCACAGGGCTTCCCTGGTGGCTCAGCAGTAAAGAATCCACCTATCAGTACAGTAGATGCAGGTTTGATCCCTGGATTGGGAAGATCCTCTGGAGAAGAAACAGCCATCCATCCCAGTATTCTTGCCTGGGAAATCCCACGGGTAGAGGAGCCTGGTGGGCTACAGTCCATAGGGTCGCAAAAAATCGAACACAACTTAGCGACTCAACAATAACTTACTAATAACAGGCAGATTTACTGTAACAGACAGATTATTTTTATAATCAGAAGACTTACAATAACTTACTAACAGATTTACTGTAACAGATTATTTTTTATAATCAGAAGACTTAACAAAAGTCAACTTTTGACCCTCTCAGAAAAACTAAAACAAGAAATTAAAATTTAACGAAATATTTTATATGCTTAGTTTTTATCCTCTTTTAAATATTTTTCTACAGTCTAAATTTTCTGTAAAAACAAAACAAAACAAAAAACCCAAAACTATCAGCTTGTTAAAACAGGTATCATCCCAATCATTTCAGTCACCTAAAATTTCCATATCTGTTAAGGAAGGAATGCCAGATTTAATATATTTAATTAGCAAAGCACCAGTGAGTTGTTTTATGATTATCAAGAGACTTGTAAACTGCAGAAAATTATAAAGTAAAAGGATGAGAGGTGGGATGTGTGAGGCTGGAGGTAGGGGGTATAGGTGGAGCAGTTAACTTACCTGGATAAATAATATTTAATTACAAAACAACAGGGTCAAATATAATAGAAGGCAGAAACCTTTTCTCAACAAGGAAAAGAGAAAAGCTTATGCAGAACAGTACCATTTCAGCATGTCAGAATTAGCATCAAAAAAGTAATACATCAAAATGACATAAAAAATAAAGGAAACTTGGCAAAATTATACCCAAAAGGTCAAATTGCAAAAGATGGACAAATTTGATCTCAAAAATTAACTGAATGCCCTGTCTTGTAAACTTCTAACAGACTGAGAAAAAAAAGTCAATGCAAGCAAATACCAGTTAAATTATATTTATTATATAAAGAGATGCTATAACTTGATACGAAAAAGCAAGCAACTCCAATAGGTATTACAACAGCAAAGGACATTAACATTTGGTTAAAGAGGAACACAGCTACTGAAAAAATGCAAATATTTAACCTAATTAACAATTAAGGAAATAACTGAGATGCTTTCTTGCTTAGTTGATGCACGAAGTTATTACAATTTCTACTTTTTCTATCTTCTAAATGTACTCAAATGTGCTATATTTAGTAATAAAAAATTGAGTCATTTAAAAAAATAGGAAGTATGAAATTTTCTGCCAATGCAGAAATCATTAAAATGAAAAGGGCAGTGAGGCTCAGATCCCTTGAAGCCAATTCCTTTCGTTTTGGTTCCTGAGATTGTCAATAACAAGGTTGTTTCTGATTTACACTATGACAATCTCCCAAGTACAGGGATATAAATATTAATATATATGTAAATGTATGTGTATAAATTTTTTCTTCAGGCAGGCAATTATTCCAGGGAAGTATCTCTTCAGATTCTTCAGAATCACTCACTTCAGAGGACTCATATGATTCCATTTGCTGATAAGGTCGCATTAAGGTCTCCCCTTGTGGTTCTCAACCAGTAGGGATACCTCTGGTATTGAAGAGGCTGAAGATATACTTTAGTACTGTCTGCAACACAACAGTGTCCTAGGCTTTCTATAGCTGGCTTCTTAGGGAATCTGAAGTTGGTCCTGTCCTTCAGACATAGCCAAAAGGACATTTTCTGATGTGATGCCAAAAGTACATCTTCCACTTGCTCAGATCACAGCCTCAAGATGGATCACACAAAGCTCAGGATGCACATGGGCAGCACCACAGCAACCATCTCAAATCAAATAGTTTTGTCAGAATGACTAAGTTGAGAGACCAAACTTAAAAACCTACAGCTTTGTTGAGCATGCTTTTGTCTTTTTCATAAGTTTTACTGAACACAAAGGTGGAAAATAGCAGAGCCTTAATTTACTGAGCAAAAGCAATTCTCTGAGACTTGAACTCTGCTAAATAATCTGTATAAAGGCAACTCTACAGAAAACAATATACAAGCAGGAAAAGTTAAGTTTCATCTATAGTAACAATTCAGTCAAATGACATATTTGATTGTTATTAATAATTTAATGTTGAAGTCCTTATCTACATCACTGCAGTAAGACTACATAGACATTTATTTTCTAGTAGTGAATTCCCATTTGAATAGAAATAGCTGCTATGTAGAAGAGCTTAAATTTACAATTTCACTATAGCTGAAGTGGCAATCAATTTAAAAATTATATATGTATATGCATGTATATACATATGTATGTGTGTGGTAATGTATTTTCTCTCTTCCTCTCCGCAGAAAGAGATATGAAACACTGACTTGGGGTTATATTTTTAAAGTAAATATTCCTCCAGTCTGCTGAAGAATTGTCACATATTCTGAATGTACCCACACAATTTGGTGAGTCAGCAGCTATATCACAAACCATGAAAAAAGGGAAGCAGCTAATAAGGCTTGGTGACCCTTTTTGTTTATTATTTTAGGTTATAGCAGGCATCCTCCCTTTGATGTTTTGTAGACAAAGATGAAAACTTTCAACTTTGAAGCATAATGAACATAATTATACATTTACTTCAATCACCTACACTCTGCCTTACACAACACCACAAAAAGCTATCTAACAATCATTTTTCTGCTTTTTACATTTGTTAAAATAGCTATGTTGAACACATACATTTGCAGAATACAATTGTTAACCATTTGATAAACATACTAAGCCAAACAATACAAATAACATCAATTACCTTTTTAATCTAATAACTGTACCAATCATTGTAAGAAGATACAACTGAAGGGGAATTAGGGGATCATCCTTGATGCACTGCAAAGGTTTTACACCTTGGTCCTAAGAATGATCTGAAGGTGCTGAAAGAGGTGATTCTCTGGAAGGTGACCCAGGATTTTCTTCAGGTGGAAAAACTGTGAGAGTACAAGCTCGAATGCCACCAAGTGACTCTGGAAGGTCAAAAACTTTATGCCACTCATCCTTTTCTGGGTCATATTTCTGGACAATTTCTACCATACAACGATTATTCCAAGAATATCCACCTACGACATAGATTTTATTTTCAAAGACAGCAACTCCAACATCACTTTGACCTCTCAACATGGCAGCAATTGGTGTCCACTGGTCAAGGGTTGGCGAATAGTATTCACAGCTTAGAACATCATCATAATCACTTGTTCCTCTGAAGTGATTGCCACCAATGACATAGAGCTTGTCTCCAACCGTACACATGCAATGCAGGCCTCTGACTGTAGTCATTGGAGCCTTCTGTGTCCATTTGTCTGTATCGGGGTCAAAACACATGAGCTCATTTTGGAAAGTATCATGAGTAATTCCTCCTGAAATATACATTAAGCCTCCATACACTGTTCCAGCATGGCCATAGTGGGGTTCACTCATTTTCGCAACATAGCTCCACTCATTCATTCTTGGATTGTAACATTCTACAGTGGCCAGCTCACCAGCTGCACTTCGCCCACCAACAGCATACAAATGTCCTTTGAGGGCGCTCAAGTGAAAAAATGTGCGCTTTTCATTTAATGATGCAACCTGCATCCATTTATTATATCGAGGATCAAATCTGAAAACTGTATCAACAGCAGTTTTTCCTTTTGTATCATAATTACTTTGACCGCCAACTACATAAAGAAAGTTTCCAATGACAGCAATGCCATGCTGATAACGAGGAGCATCCATGGGGGCTAAAGATCTCCACTCTTGAGCCCTCTCATCATACATCCGTAATTCTTTACTGACAACCAGCTGCTGCCTCAAAACTCCTCCTAATGTAACCAAGTGTGTCGAATCAGATCGAATGGCGGTTCTATCTGACTGCATCACTGGCTGCATATATGGCATCATTTGGTAATTGCTAGCTTCCAAAAGCAAATTCACACACGTATTGTCTGTTCTCATAAAATCTACTGTCTGCACATAATTGATGAGATCCTGTGGTGTCATCAGTGGAAATCGAATATTCTTCATTAATTTTGCAGCATAATCCATCCGAGGATCTTCCAACCTTAGCCAGCGACAGGCAGCCTTAAAGAGCTCAAGTTCAGTACAGTGCTTAAGGCTATTGCTAGAAAGCACAAAGGCAAGCCGTTCAAAAGGGAGTTTTAGAAACTCTCCGGTACTCAGTAAGGCAGGAAAATTCTTCAGAATGAAATTATTGACATATTTATCTACTTCTATAAGATTGTAGGTGTTAGCAATTCGTCCAACTTCAACACAGTTATCTAAAGAGACTCCTGAAATAAGAAACACTTTACAGAAGTCTAAAACAGGCAAGATTTGCAAAAAGCTGGCAGCTTCAAGAGTGTCCTGAAGATTGTCCATATTAAGAGAAAGCTTTGCAGTATAAATAAAATCAATAATTTTCTTCAGCCCAACTTTGTTCACCCCGTGAAGCTTAATGCACATTAAATCCTGTTCTTTCATTCCACCTGTGAACATAGCCTTGAAGTAATCACTAGCGGACGCCATCATAGCTCTATGAACAGGGAAGATTTCATCTCCATCACCTGGTACCAGAGTCACATCACAAAGCAATCCTTCTATTCTAAGTTGATCAAAACCTTGCAATACCACCGAACTGTGAGTATTGCTGGTAAAAAAACGTGTGGTTCCTGCCTTGCAAGGCTGCAAATGGGCGGAGACGCCCATTTCACCGTTACCAAGAGACACTTTCATGTGAACGCCGTCCTCTTGCACAATGATGTATGACGGACAAAGAGGTTATGACCGGAAAGCTTTAAAGGAAACGAGGATGTCCCAAGAGCAAGAGAGCTCGCTTTCCTTATCAAGGGCAAACTGTCACTGCAGCACACCTCAGAACACAACAGTCCCACATTGAAAATTGTTCTGCAACTGGCCCACAGAGGGCTGTGGACCTCAAATCTGACTGCTGCGTAGATGACTCATCACCTGAGGCAGTTAAGTGACCCGGTTCACCTGGTCCGGCCTGCGCTGCTCTTCTTCCCGCAGTTCTGCTCCGGGCTAAGGGGGAGGTGCCGCCACGTCCTGCGGCCCGGCGTCTCGGCTACGGCGAGGGCCAGCACCTCAGAGAGCGGCCCGCCGCGCCCTCCGCCGCCCTTTGAGCGTCGCCGCGGCTACCGGCCTGTCCTGGAGCAAGGACCTGGAACAAGAGCCTGGGCCTGGAACATGGGCCGAGCTCCCAACGCCGAGCCAGTCCTTCCGGAAAGGCCTCGTCCCAGGATCCCCCGGGCTAGGAGCGGCCGTGGCAGCTACTGCGGCTGCGCAGCCGCCCGACCTCGCCAGTAGGCGGGCATGTCGGGGATGGGAGGATGTGGGCGGTGCCTCGAGCAGGGGGTGTTTGGGTCCGGCAGGGCTGTGCTGGGTGGGCTAACGGGGTGTCTTCGGGGTACTCTTTACGTGGTATTATTAAATAGGAATGGGTGCGCGGATATTATTTTTAATATAACTCTTTCACTGCAGCTGAGTTGTTCCTCTAAATGAATACTTGGAGATTTACATTTCTTGGCTTTTGCCTTTTGGATAACAATGAAATGCAGCTTTTCTAGAAGCTGAAACCTGGCAGAAGGCTTCCTTAGGGGAAAGATGCTTTTAGTTTTCCTCTATAAAAAACAAACTTTGTTAATTCTTATCCCACACTGGGAATGTTCTGGCAGGTCAGTGGTTAGGACTCGGCACTTTCACTGCCGTGGCCAGGGTTCAAACCCTGGCTGCAGAACCAAGATCCCTCAAACTCCTCAACCAAAAAAAAAAAAAAAAATCCTATCCCACACAATTTAATAGTTCAATTATAACTCTGTGTACATATTTTCAAATTTTAATCATTTAAAATAGGTCATTTGCCTCTCTTAAAATACAAAATTATTACCATGCTATGTAAATAATATAGGCTGAATTTTTGCCATGCAGCAGAATTCCATCAGTAAATTTTTCGTGCTTTTGTTTTCCACTCACAAGTTTTTAAATGGATAGACAATTGTCATTTGTTCCTGAATATATACTTCCTTGTTCTCCAATGCTACAGACTCCGAGCAGAAAACTTCCCGTTTTGGGATAAATCCTAACGTTAGAATGCTGCTTGAAAACATACAAAGCTTTTTGCAAAATACTGTCACCAGAGATGTTTTGAAAAACTACAAATTGGCACTTTCCATTGGTACTTGCCGTCTACCTCTACAAGGACTGAATAAATCTCTCCCGCTGTTGCAGCTGCTGACCTTCAACACCACCTAATGGGTGTTCAGAGTGGAGATCAGAAAGGAGGCACTCTTGTGCTATGGAAAAACTGGCAGAACAGGTCTTCAGATAGGTATTTTCAGGAGCTGATTTTAGGAGCACAATTCTTGCATCTCCTTATATCTAAAAAAGCACTAAATTCCTTCATGATGACATCTGCTCCCTCGTGACTAGCAAAACCTTCTACCAAAAAATATGCTTGATTGCATATATCCCTCTCTTCACCAAAATCACATATATACCGACCTTCCCTCTACCTCTTTGAGCAGCTTCCCAGAGTATGTGAAATGCTATCTCCAGGGCTATAGTCCTCATTTTGCCCCCAATAAAACTTAACTCACAACTCTTTTTAAGTACTTTTTTTAAATCGACACTTTGAGTGTATATTTATCCCACTACTGATCTTTTCCTTAATGGTTATTTAAAAAACTTACATTTTAAAAAATTCAAATATAGTTGATTAACTTATATTTTAAAAATTACTGCTGCTGCTGCTGCTACTGAGTCGCTTCAGTCGTGTTCGACTCTGTGCGACCCCATAGATGGCAGCCCACCAGGCTGCCCCATCCATGGGATTCTCCAGGCAAGAACACTGGAGTGGGTTGCCATTTCCTTCTCCAATGCATGAAAGTGAAAAGTGAAAGTGAAGTTGCTCAGTCGTGTCCGACTCTTCACGACCCCATGGACTGTAGCCTACCAGGCTTATCCGTCCATGAGATTTTCCAGCCAAGAGTACTGGAGTGGGGTGCCATTGCCTTCTCCTTAAAAATTACTAGTCAATTTAAATTGGGGTATATGAATAAATTTATACTTTGACAACTGCTTCCAACATTATCAACAGTTTGAAGTTATTACTGTCTTATACATCCTTCAAGTTTCTTTATGTATAAGCTAACTGATGAGAATATACATTCTTTTATTACACTCTCCCTTGTTTTTATATAGAAGATAATGTACTATACTCACTATCCTGCACTTATCTTTTTTAACCTGGAGATCTTAGTCATTTATAGAGAACTTCTTTATCTTTTTAAATAGCTGTATTGTTTCCTACTGAATGGATGGGTCCTACATTATTTGATTAGTCCCCTAAAGTTTGACATTCAGCTGGTTCCAATGGTCTTCTGTTGTTTCTGGCAGATGGCAGCAAGGTCCAAAAGGCTCGGGTCACTGCTATGTTCCATCAGAGGCTTCAGCAAGTCTTCAAACTGTTCAGCAGAAGAGGTTGGTTGGAATGAGACCAGCATGGAGGAATTCTTCACCGGGTTTCATCAGCATGGACAAGTCCTGGAGGCCTGCTTGAAGCTGGAGACAGAAGAATTCCCCTGAACTGTGAAAATTCCAGAATGGTTGTGAAAAAGCACTTCCAAGGAAACAGTTTCTCTCTGGAAAAGAAAGAACAGAGCTGCAATACCTGGGATGTTGTCAGAGCAAGAAATCATGAAATCTTTCTCTTTATTATCAAGCTTGGCAAGAGAATCTAAGAGCTGAGGAATTAGAGGTATGCTCTTAAACAATTACTGTGGATGGATACAACTCATCATATCCCCACATGTTAGTAATTTCAAAAGCCTCTTTATTTCTGCCTTCATCGTAAAATAAATGAGTTGAATTTGTCAAAACATTTATTGGTAGTATTAAACATCTATAAGTAAAAGCATTTAGTTCATAGCAGGCAACAGACAATTGCAGATAATCTTACTAATGTACTTATATACTTAAATATCTATTTTACTATATCTCTTATATTTCAGCACTTTTGTGCTAATTACACAAGTGTTCATCTTTTTATTTTAAAATTATTATTTAAAGTTTTACTTTCAAATCTTTTTGCATTTGTTTCTCTTAAAGAAATTAATGTCAAGACTGATTTCACAAACTCAATTAAAGGGTGGAATTGCAGTTCATTCGTTCATTTCATTAAAGTTATGTGTCTAAATCACAGGTTTTATGCCTTCGAAGGATTAAAAGGTGAGGATGAAGGAAAAAATGAAATGCCAGGCCTCTTGGAACTTCCTTTTTTGCTAGAAGGAAACATAAAAGTAGTAATCAATTTATTAATTGATTTCAACTAGTTAATTCATTAGTTAATTAGTTCATTAATTCATTAATTAGTTAATTCAACTACATTATATACAACACCATAGGCAAAAGAAAAAGCTCCTGTCACCAGAAACTGGAGGATGCAGTTTCAAGAATCTAAGACTTGACCCTGGATGTACAGTTGTAGAACTTAGCAGACTGCTATGGCTAGAAGTGGTAACCTGGGAATTGGCTTATCCTGATCCCGGAAAGCCCAGAAAGGAACTAGCACTTTTAGGAATAGAGAAGAGAAGAGGAGGACCAAAAACTGAAGCTTAGGAACCTTCATGTTTTAATGTAGCAAAGAGAAAGAAAAAGGAGCCTGAAAAGAACCCTAGAATGGAATGCAACACAACAGAATGGCAACCTGGAGACAAATGGTGATGAGAGAATGTTTCAGGAAGAAATACATTTAAAACACGGTATCTTACATTAAGGGAAAATGAGGGCTGGTTTGGCAGAGTTAATTCTGCAGAATCCAGATTGGAGTATACTAACTAAGTTTAAATAGGAGAAAAAGGTTTTGGAGACAGAATAAATAGAAGCCTCTTCTGAGATTTATTTGTGAACAGAGGAAGAGAACTAGGGTAGCATCTGGAAAATAAAAATGTATGTTTCTGTTATTTGATATAATTTAAAAAAATTTTTACAAACATTTTTAAGGATAGAGTTCAAAGAAGTATATGTGGTAGCACAAACCACATACAAATAAATATTTTATTTTTTAAAAAACTGCTTATGTAACAGGCTAAAATATTAAGCATCATTGTTAAACCATTTGTAAAGATTAGTAGGCCAGAATGCCTTTTCATATGCTTGGTTTGATATTTTTAGTTATTTGTATTTCATTTTAAAACATTAACTATTTGTATACTGTCCTTGTGAATTATGTTTTTGTGTTGTTTGTTAGATTCTCAGTCATGTCTGACTCTTTGTAACTACATGGACTACAGCCCACCAGGCTCCTCTGTCCATGGAATTTTTCAGGCAACAATACTGGAGTGGGTTGCCTTTTCCTTCTCTAGGAGATCTTCCCAACCCAGAGATGAAGCCAGGTCTCTGGCATTAACAGAGGATTCTTTACCATCTAAGCCACTAGGGAATTATCATTTTACATATCCTTAATTCTTAAAAGTACGTACAAACCTTTTATGCAGATGGTAACTATATTCCTATGGTGCAAATATTTGTCAACTTTATCTTTACAAACACCAGCTCATTTTCTTTATATTTTCTTCTAATGCAGGAAAATGTAGAACCAATCCTTGCCCATTTTCATTCTTCTATTGATCTTATGGATTATCAATTCCCTTTATGTTTTAAATCTTTCACATTTATTTTTATAGTACATTAGAATTTTTTTTATCTATGAGATGAGAATATAAACTGATTTGTGTCTAGATTACCAAGCATTTATATTGTAACCATTTATTGAAACTTTTTTCTTCCATATTAACATCTAAGATGTTACTTTCAAACTTAATTACTATAGATTATATAACAATTTCTGAGATTGTGTGTGTGTGTGTGTGTGTGTGTGTGTGTTTCTGTACCATGCAGCATGTGGAATCTTAGTTCCTGGACCAGGGATTGAACCCCAGGCCACAGCAATGAAAGCACAGAGTTGTAACCACTGGAATGCCAGGGAACTCCCCAGAGATATTTTCTCTATTACTCTGATCACCTAACTTTCCTTACTGTATTTGTGTTTATACCATTGCTGCTTTATAATACAATTCATTTTCTCGTAAAGCTATATATATAAGAATTTTTTTCTCTTATCTATACTTTGATATTTTTGTTTGGTGATCTTTCTTAATTAACTTTGGAATTGTTCTACAGAGGTCAGCATTGGCTTTATAAAATCAAGAAATTTTGTGGACTCAAAAATAATCATACTGTAGTAGATATAAAATCCTGAGGATTTTATTTCATTAGATGGAAAAATGAAACTGGATCAGAGAATTTCTTTCCCCAAAAATCTAAGGTATTGAAAAAATAGATTAAAATCACATCACAAAAAATAGACTAAAATCATCAGAAAGTAAAAATGTAGCCACCAAAAAGAGAAGCCCAGGGGAAAAGAAAAAGAATATTTCTGCAATTAAAAAAAAAAAAAGAGAGAGAGAAAGCCCACAGAAATCCAACATAATGCTTAAAGAATCTAACTCACTATCTGAGGTTCTGCATGAAACCTTACTCTGCTTGGAGGCAACTCAATTTCTTTGAGTCTCAGTTTCCTCAAATGGAATGAACAATATTTGCAAAGCTGATGTAAGTACATTTTAAAGCTCTTAGAAAGCCCCTTCCTTGGAGTTAACAACAAGTGGTAACTCTTTTTTCATTTTCTCCATATAAACCTATATGAGAATATTTTATGTCTTTTTTGATAAACTAGTTTGACATTGTTCCATTTCACTTTTGACGGCAGACTGACAAAGTCAACGGAATTGGTAAGGACCTTGAAGAGTGAAAAACAGATACGGTCATGTACACACTGCTATATCTAAAATGGATAACCATCAAGGACCCACTGTATAGCAAATGGAACTCTGTTCAATGTTATGTGCAGCCTAGATGGGAGAGCAGTTTTGGGGGCGAATGGATACACGTTTATGTATGGCTGAGTCCTTTCGCTGCTCTTTTGAAACTCACAACACTGTTAATCGGCTATACTCCAGTATAATATAAAAAGTTTTTTTTTTAATAGATATGATCATATCAAAGACATATTTGATTTATATTGAGTCAGCAGAATGGCTTAAATCAATATCCGAAATTGAGAAGGGAATCTCCTAGGCTGGAATGGGAAAAACATCCTGTATTCTCTTGCTGATTCTGGAGCCTAGTCCACTTCCCTTGGCACATCTGCCTGCTTTCCTAGATCTATTCCGTATCACAGTATTTTCCTCCTCCTTCAGGGCTGAAATCCCCAGGAGGCCCTCAGCTTTCACTCCCTTTACTTGCACTGCCCTTTCCTATTTGCACAGTCACTTCCTGTTCTGTTGTAGTTTCCGGCTTTAAGCTTTCTTAGGTGGACGCAAATAGAAAGTTAACGTTGCATGATATTTTCAGATTTTGTGGAAACACATGTAAGAGAAATCTTCCTTCTTTATGTTGAATACTTTTGAAAACATGAGGGCCCACAGAGTTCAAAGGAAGCAGAAAGCAAAGTCCAATAACCGAGAGGTCTACAAAGCCCTCCCAGGAAAACAAGCCCCACCCTGGCCATCAGTGACAGGGCCAGAGAACAGTCTGTGGAGGGCAGGCTTCTGGTTTGTGTCAAGGTGACCCTTTTAGGTAATTTTTGTCCAGAGCCGATCAGAGGTTACCTCATGGCAGAAACTGACCCTATTATAGGAAGCCTCTTGCCATAGTCTTTGTTACAAAGAGAATGAGTCTTTAGCTTCAGGCGTGGCTCCTTTGACTTAGGAGCAGGTGAGAGAAAAAGGAGCCAAAATACAGTTCTTTCCTCCAACCTGCTGGGCAGACCCAGGGCTTCTGATTAATGATCTGATCCACATACTGTCTGGTCTTCCCTGGAGGCTCAGATGGTAAAGAATCCGCCTGCAATGGAGGATACCCGAGTTTGATCCCTGGGTTGGGAAGATTCCCTGGAGAAGGAAATGGCTAACCACTCCAATATTCTGGTCTGGAGAATTCCATGGATAGAGGAGCCTGGCAGGCTACCATCCATGGGGTCTAAAAGAGTCAGACATGACTGAGTGACTTTCACTTTCCACATACTGTCTGACAGTGGGAGGTGGGTAGGCCCTGAAAATCTCAGGGTGAAAACCATAGCAGGGGCTTCTCTGGTGGGCCAGTAGTAAAGACTCCGCCTGCCAATGCTGGGGACATGGGTTTGACCCTGGTCTGGGAAGATTTCACATGCTATCAGGCAACTAAGCCTGTGTGCCCCAACTACTGAGCCTTCACTCCAAGACCACAGAAAGCCCACATGCAGCAACAAAGACCCAGCACAGCCAAACATTATAAATAATAAATAAAAAAACAAATATTTTAAAACTACAACAGTATTTTGAGTATAACTTCATGTTTGAGGGTGCATTCAATTTCTCTATTAATGGTAATTCCCAGCTTCACAAACTCATTTTTTATAATAGATCTTTTATCTTTATAATTAGAAAAATATGCTCATCATAACTGTGCATAAGGATTGCAATAGCTCTTTGTACCCCTGACACAATAGTAAAAGGTTGCAGTCTGCTCCATGCCAGCCTCCAAATCCCCTTTTATCACTGAATGCCACAATACTCAAGGATCATTTTTACCTCACCGCTTGCCTTTTACTTTCAACACACAGAGTATGAAAAGACACTGGAACCTATGCCTCACTTTGTCTTTCAACACCACCTCCTCACTTGACCTACACTCCCCAAGTCCATCTTTTCCTACTTCATTACCCATGTTTCAAAGACTAACTCCATGGACAAGGTTGCAAAGCTCCTTGGAAGAAATCATCAAGCAGATGGTTGCTGCCATTTAATCACTCAGTCATGTCCGACTCTTCTGTGATGCCACGGACAGTGGCCCGCCAGGCTCCTCTGTCCATGGGATTTTCCAGGCAAGAATACTGGAGTGTGTCGCCATTTGCTTCTGGAGAAGAAATTCAGTCCCCAGTGTGTATAGCTTTTTCCTTGGGCACTCCACTGGGACAAAGGGAAGCCAGAGAACCATGAGAGGGGCCCACTGTAATTCTTCTCCTGGGCTTTCATAATTAGTCCTTTGGACTGGGAAGAATAGCAAACAGGACAAGAATCTATGATCAATTCAGAAGTGAGAAGACCCAGGAGACTCTTAAAAGGAGAATATTAAAGAGGGGGTGTGGGGAAAATGGATCCTTCTACATTACAGATTAGATCATTTTGCCTAGGACAGGGAATTAGCAGAGATCCCTGCAAGCAAGTTCCCCCAGTTCCTGTTACAGACTCCATGAAAGAGTAACTTTAAAAGCCAGATGAAGTGTGTGTGTCAGATGCTTCATCCACAAGAAACTGGGAAGGTACAGGAAATTCCACAGCACAAATCCACAGTGACATCAGCCTCTGTTGAGAGCCTATACCTAGTAGAAATCAGAGCAGTCTTTATGGATAAAGGGGGTTGTGACACTCAGAAGGACAAGTCAGATATTGGCCAGATCCTAGAGAGGAAACTGAGGCTTATGCATGAATTAAGGAAAGAAAAGACAACCCATCCACGGAAGAACTCAAGGACCAACAGAGTCCAAAGATGGAAATTCCTGGACTTCCCTGATGGTCCAGTGGTTAAGTCTGCTTGTTAATGCAGGGGACACAGGTTCGATATCTGGTCCAGGAAGACCCCACTTGCCTCAGAGCAACTAAGCCTATTAGCCACTACTACTGAAGCCCATGACCCTAGACTCCATGTTCCACAATAAGAGAAGCCACTGCAATGAGAAGCCTGTGTACTGCAATTAAAGAACAGCCCCACTTGCCACAACTAGAGAAAGCCCACACGCAGCAACAAAGACCCAGCAGCCAAAAATAAAAATAAAACAAAATAACTAACTAATTAAAGAAACTCATATAATGGCAGGACCCCTCCTCCCCCAAGGAAAGGTAAGGGCTGAGTGTCACATCCTGCAGCCTTCCTGTGAGGGCCCAAGTGCACTGGGCATCCATGTCCTTTGTTCTAGCCAAACTTCACTACATGTTTTCCAAGAGGTACATACCTCTACCTTTGCTGCCTAAAACTTCCATATCTCTAAGAAGCTGGATTTCTCTTATACTGAAGGTAAACTTATGAACTGTTTTTGCTTTTTGGCCAATTCCCTGAATCCTGGTTATATTTAACCTTAAATACACTTGCTACATGCTGGCTGTCTTCTTCCAACCTGGAATGTTTCAAGCACAATCCAAGAAAAAGGAGGAAAACTGCCACAAAAACTTAATAGTGTTCTCATAAAAAGACTATGCTAGCCAGAAAGCTTCCACACTAGGCAAGAAAAAGACAAGTGATCTTAGATTAGACTGGTGGAGAGAGAGTTAAAACTTTGTAAGACCATAAATTGAATCATTTACACTTTTTACATGTATTTCTGTTATATACTTTTCAAAAAATTCTGTGTTTAATAAGTTACAATGTGTCCCATTGTAGCCACTTAAGGTAGTACCAGTAGTTTCTATATTATCTGTCAGGTGAAGAAGTGAGTATCTTCCACCAACCTGACTGGCTTTACTTAATTCCATAGTGAAGAGAAAGTCACTCAGTTGTGTCTGACTCTCTATGACCCCATGGACTGTAGCCCACCAGGCTCCTCATTCCATGGGATTCTCTAGGCAAGAATACTGGAGTGGGTAGCCATTCCCTGCACTGGGGATCTTCCCAAACCAGGGGTCAAAGCCTGGTCCCCTGCACCACAGGAGAATTCTTTACTCCTGAATCAGAGGTTGGGGCTTCCCAGTGGTTCAGAGGGTAAAGCATCTGCCTGCAATGCGGGAGACCTGGCTTTGATCCCTGAGTCAGGAAGATCCCATGGAGAAAGAAATGGCAACCCACTCCAGTATTCTTGCCTGTAGAATCCCACAGACAGAGGAGCCTGGTAGGCTACAGTCCGTGGGGTCGCAAAGAGTTGGACACAACTGAGCGCCTTTACTTTCTTTCTTTCTTTCTTTCTTTCTTCAGATCTTAACTTGAATGGGACACAAGGCCAAAAAAAAAAAAAAAAAAAAAAGTGTATTCAGAAATGATTGTCCAAGTAGACCAGAACAATCAGAAGAGATACTCCACCTAGCTTCTGCCCTATACCTCTGGTCATTATGTTATTGTGCCCTTACTATCTAATGATAAACTTAACTTTTCATCAGAATGTTAACTACAAATGGGTGCTTGCCGAGGACATTTTCCATTTGCCTCTTCAGGGAGTGGGCTTCCCAGGTGGCTCAGCTGGTAAAGAATCCACCTACATGCAATGCAGAAGACCCCGGTTTGATCCCTAGGTCAGGAAGATCCCCTGGAGAAGGGACAGGCTACCCACTCCAGTATTCTGGCCTGGAGAATTCCATGGACTGCATAGTCCATGGGGTCACAAAGAGTTGGATACGATTGAGTGACTTTCACTTTTTTTCTGTGGGGACTGAATCCTTTGCTGCTGCAGCTGCTGACACACCTGATGGGAGTTCAGGGTGGAGAACAGGAATGGGGCACTCTGTGATCCAGAAAAACTGGTGGAACAGGTCTTTAGATAGCTATTTCAGGAACTGATTTCATGATCCCAACCCTTGCATCTCCTCACATCTAAGAGAAAGTGAAAGTGTAGATTCTCTACCATCTGAGCCACCAGGGAAACCCTCATATCTAGAAAAGCACTAAATCGTTTCATGGTGACATCAGCTCCTTGTGACTAGCAGAAAACCTTTCCTAAGATAGATAAGTGCTAGGTTGCATGAACTCTCCCTTCACCAAAACCACATGTATTTAGCTCCCCCTACCACCCTTTCTGAAGCAGCTTCTCAAGAGTTATTTGAGGTGCCATCTCCCAGGCTGCAGTCCTCGTTTTGCTCCCAATAAAACTTAACTCACAACTCTCCCGTTGTGCATCTTTTTAAGTCGACAAGAGAAAGAGAAGTACCTATTTTTAACTCCAAGAAGGAGCTGATCCAAATGGTCCATCTGGGAAGAATGAGTTTTTAAAAAGTAACTTAATCTCTCGGAGAAGGCACTGGCACCCCAGTCCAGTACTCTTGCCTGGAAAATCCCATGGACAGAGGAGCCTGGTAGGCTGCAGTCCATGAGGTCGCTAAGAGTTGGATACGACTGAAGCGGCTTAGCAGCAGTAGCAACTTAATCTCTTAACAGAGCCATATGAGCGGGGCTCATTCATTATTTTTTATGTCTAGGGGTTAAAAATAGATCTCATATGTTATGCTACTATAGGTCAAATACCTGGGAAAGCAGATTGAGAATTGGATGAAGGCTGCCCCAGGAGGGGGANTACGACTGAAGCGGCTTAGCAGCAGTAGCAACTTAATCTCTTAACAGAGCCATATGAGCGGGGCTCATTCATTATTTTTTATGTCTAGGGGTTAAAAATAGATCTCATATGTTATGCTACTATAGGTCAAATACCTGGGAAAGCAGATTGAGAATTGGATGAAGGCTGCCCCAGGAGGGGGAAATAACTCTGGGCTAAATGACTCACCTTAGTCAAGAGCAGTTTCCAGAGAAGATCTGCATGCATGAAGCATGACACTCTATCAGTAGCTATAAGGAATTAGTTCTTAGGTCTTTAAGAGAGATTTGAATGGTGCATCAAATGTCTATTATGAATGCCAAAGTGCTAGATTGTATTCATAGGATTATAGGAAACAACTGAACTGTAAAAATACTACTAGACTTGATTTGTAAACTAAATATTATTGGCTCCATTTTGGACCAGGCACTGCTCTGAACAAGAGCAGTGTTCGTTTTCAAGAACAAGACCACTTGTTCTTATTCAAGAAGAATTGAACAAGAATTGAATAATAATTGAATCTTGTTCAATTCTTCCTGTTAGTTTCCTTAAGAAGGTACCATAGAGGTTGGATAGGATGGTTCAACAAAATAATTCATAGTATTTCTCTGTAGTCGTCTTCCTGTCTCCAAATTTCCTAGTCATCTGCAAAAGGAGTGCCATCTTTCCAAGTCTTGTTACCCAAGTAAGAGACTTCAGATCCCTTTGGAAAGCATAGAAAGATCTTCAAGAGACACGACTGCAAAAAACTGGTTAACTGAGGAGGAGGATAACCCTGAAAGGGAATGTAAAGGGAGGAAAGGAATATCATACTATTCAATTATCGCCTCATTATCAGTGGCAGAAATCAGTTCGGCAGTCTCTATAGGTATTGTTCTTTGTTTTCCAAAAATACAAAAATTGAGTAACTGTACCTTTACTTTGGGTTTCCCAGATGGTGCTAGTGGTAAAGAACTTGCCTGCCAATGCAGGAGACAAAAGAGACACAGGTTCCAATCCCTGGGTCAGGAAGACCCCCTGGAGAAGGGCATGGTAACACATTGCAGTATTCTTGCCTGGAGAATCTCATGGACAGAGGAGCTTGATGGCTACAGTCCATAGGGTTGCAAAGAGTCAGACACAATTGAAGCAACTTAGCATGCACCATTGTACTTTATTATTCTTTTTTAAAACGTTATTTTTGTTTTTGTGCTTGTTTTTTCTCTTTCTTCCTTTTTCTTCTCTTGTATGGATCTGGTCATACTCAAATTTTCAACTGGGTTCATAATCTGCAGAAAAGTCTAACAAGATTGTGATGGACAGGATTTTCTTAGTGGTTCAGTGGTTACAATTTGCCTGCCAAAGCAGGGGACATGGGTTTGATCTCTGGTCCAGGAAGATTCCACATGTCGCAGAACAACAACTGAAGTCCATGTGCTCAGAGCTGGTGTTCCACAACAAGAAAATCTATCATAATGAGAAGCTCATGCACCCCAGTGAAGAGTAGACCTTGCTCTCCACGAAAGCCTACATGCAGCAATGATGATCCAGCACAGACAAGAGAAAAAAAAAGACTGTGGTGGACAAAGGACACTCTGAGAACAGTGGCCTTCTAGTGTTTATTATAAGCAGTTCATGCGTGTGATACTCGTTTTCTCCACCAAAAGGCAGTACAGTGGCAGATGGAATGGGACAACTGGATTGGGCACCTCCAAAACCATGTGGATAAGGATGCAGAGACTGGGAAACCAAGGATGGAAACCAAGGACATCTTATCTGTCTTCACAGAACTTCCCTAAGAACTGCCTTCCAGCCATTATTTCAGGATCTGGAAGCTATGAATGATAAAACCAGTGTGAAAAAAAATCAGGAAGCTAATCTTAAGAATTTGATTCAGGAAAGCCAGAAGCTAGTAGGAGCTGAGTCACATGAGTGAGAATGTTCTAAGGTTGCTGGAGTTTACATAATTCTTACCTCTTCTCAGGTTTCATTGTTTAACTCTCAACCTGGATTCTGTGAGATGTCACAGTATTCCTAGAATAATAACCTGGCAGCTCATATCAATGCAGACTGTCATATCTTCTTAGATGTGCATGTATTTTTTGAGGACAAGTCATGATGCCCTTTTAATTATAAAAATACACAATTTAAAAATGTTTTATCATAGATTATCCACCTAAAAATTTCTATTACAATATATATGTTATAATAGGCATAATATTTTGTAACTGTAGTAAACATGTATATTATCAATAAAAATAAATATATTGGAGGTGTGAGCTCAACATTTTATCCAGTCATGATGGAAGGTGAAATACAGACCACCTGTATCTCCATACTCCTGGGGACTCCACTTAAAAACATGGGTGGACATTCTCTGCAATTCTACACATTTATTAAAATTAGAATTTTGTTTTGGTCACAAGGAACAGCACAAGATCTATATACATACAATTTTTTGGACACGCTAAGTGTACCAAGGAGAGCTAGATTGTGTGACTGCACAGCCACAGCACTGAGTAAATGTAACAATCCCTTCTGCCAATATGAGTAACAGGCAAATTTGGCCTTGGAGTGCAGAATGAAGCAGGGCAAAGGCTAATAGAGTTCTGCCAAGAGAATGCACTGGTCACAGCAAACACCCTCTTCCAACAACACAAGAGAAGACTCTACACATGGACATCACCAGATGGTCAAAACAGAAATCAGATTGATTATATTCTTTGCAGCCAAAGATGNACCATTGAGGATAATGTTTGCTGTGGGTTTGTCATATATAGCTTTTATTATGTTGAGGTATGTTCCTTCTATTCCCATCTCTTTCAGAATTTTCCACAGTTTATAAATAAACAGTTTTCCAATAAATTGTGGAAATTCTCTGTGGCCAAGATCTATTTGCTAGTGGCAGGAATGATGCTCTGCTCCATCCCTGCTTATCCTCTTGACAACAAAGAATCTTCATACATTTGAGACAGATGAAAACGATCCCCTCCCAGTCATGCCTAGACCACAGACACGACTTCAAGCTTCCTTGGAGAAGAGAGAATATCAGCCCAATCCAGATGACTCAAGGCACCTGTTATCACCAACTGATGCTCCAGCAGATCTTCAACCTCTTCACCACGGAGAGCAGCTGTGCTGCTTGGAACAGCACCCTCCTCGACAAACTACTCCAGCCTGGATCAGAGGCTGGAACAGCTGGAAGAAGTGACTCTGGATTGTCCTGATTTGGGAATTGCTGTCCAGAAGTATTTCAAGGAACCCATCTCTACCTGAAGGATAAGGAATACCGCCCCTGTGCCTGGGAGGTTGTCAGAGTGGAAATTGAAAAGTACTTTTCCCTCATGTAAGAATCCTCAAGAAACGTCAACAGATACAATGAAAATTATACTTGTGACAACTCTCTACTCAGTCAGATTGTTGTTTTCTTAACTCTCCAAAGTGATCTGTCCTTCTGTTTGCTTACAAGCTGAAGAATATCTGAAATAAAAATCATAGTTTTACAAAAACATTTAGACAGAAAAACAAAGTCTCTTTTCTAAAATAAGAAATTTTATAACATAGTGTAAAAGATCTTTATGAATTTGGGGCTATTTACTATTTTCAACATCTGAAGTTACTTTTTTATGGAAGTTTTTAGGAAAGTATGTTGTTAAAGGTATTTGTCACTTAACCTAATATTTAGCCTCTGTAACAGGTAAACAGAGGAGTGTCAGGAATTTGATTCTAATGGAAACCATTCTTTCCTTCTTTGAAGAGCATAATGCAGGCCTTCTTGATCAAGTGAATCTTCTAGTTTGCTCTTCTTCAAAAAGTGAGTCAGGGAAACGGGTCCACTTGTTTGACAATTTTTCCATCATTAACACATGACTTCAATTTTGTCTGTAGTACTTGAGTCTATTCTCCATGAAGGCAAAGGGAAAAGATTAGTGGATCACATGGGATGTTTCTAAGGGCCAGGGCTACACAGGGGTAATAGCACTTCTGCTCACATTACCTGGCCCGGACTTATCCTCATGGGAATCTCATTGCAAAGAAGTCTGGAAATAATTGGATGATTAAGACAGAAGGAGACAAGTTCAGTGCACAAGACCATTTCTTCATTTTTGCACTATTTGTTCTAATGGAGCTCTGGGTGGGTGTGCAAGGGGAAAACCAATGTTCTTGCTTGCACACACTCTGATTTAAACTCTTATTTCACAGTTTCAGCTTGGGCTAGATGACAGGGTTGTCACTTAGAGTTCACAGGATCATAGACTATTTGTGAGAAGCATTCAGGTTGACTCCCAAAGGCACAGGCCAATGAGGAAAACATCTACAAGTGCAGACAGTGTGTTTCCTTACTACCTGAGGGAGACAAGGAAAGAATGATCAGGCAGCTCCTGCAAGTACTTGAGAATCACTGAACAAAAAGTGGACAGGGGGTCTTCCCCTCACATACCTTCCAAATATTGAAACTGAAAACTTGAATAAAATATTTTTGCAAATGATNGTTTGCTCTTCTTCAAAAAGTGAGTCAGGGAAACGGGTCCCCTTGTTTTGCAATTTTTCCATCATTAACATGTGACTTCAATTTTGTCTGTAGTACTTGAGTCTGTTCTCCATGAAGGCAGAGGGAAAAGATTAGTGGATCACACGGGATGTTTCCAAGGGTCAGGGCTACACGGGGGTGATAGCACTTCTGCTCACATTACCTGCCCCGGACTTATCCTCATGGGAATCTCATTGCAAGGAAGTCGGGAGACAACTGGATGATTAAGACAGAAGGAGACAAGTTTAGTGCACAAGACCATTTTTTCGTTTTTGCACTATTTGTCCTAATGGAGCTCTGGGTGGGTATGCAAGGGGAAAACCAATGTTCTTGCTTGCACACACTCTGATTTAAACTCTTATTTCACAGTTTCAGCTTGGGCTAGATGACAGGGCTGTCACTCAGAGTTCACAGGATCATCGACTATTTGTGAGAAGCATTCAGGGTGACTCCCAAAGGCACAGGCCAATGAGGAAAACATCTACCAGTGCAGACAGTGTGTTTCCTTACTACCTGAGGGGGACAAGGAAAGAGTGATCAGGCAGCTCCTTGCAAGTACTTGAGAATCACTGAACGAAAAGTGGACAGTGGGTCTTCCCCTCACATACCTTCCAAATATTGAAACTGAAAACTTGAATAAAATATTTTTGCAAATGATCTTTAAAAAGTATCTCACACAATATTTCATCATATCTTCCCTTGAAGAAACATGAAGAATCTCTAAATTATTGTGTTCTCATATCATATATATCTAATAGATATTGGGTTTATTGTTTCTCCTATCATGACCATCCTTGTGAATTGATGTTACCTGAATATTGATTGAGCTCAAGAAATGTTATGGCCCAGACTAGATGTCTAGGAAACGGCGTTCAGTAAGATAATTTCTCTCCCTTCAGAAATTTTACAGACTCTGGAGGTATTCTGAGGATAAAACAGGGCATGTAATATCTTACGATTCAAGCTTCTTCAACAAAATAGCATAGACTGGGTAGTGTGCAAAAACCAGAAATGTATTGCTCAAAATTAGTTCTCGTGTCTGGATATCCAAGAACTGTGTCAGCTTGGTCCGGCTGTGGTGAGAGCCGGCTTCAGGTCTCACACTGCAGAGTTCTCTCATATCATCTCAGGGCAGCAGAGGCAGTGGTTTAGGCCACCTCTTTTATAAGGGCATTATTTCCTTTTGTGAGGCCTCCATCCTCACACCCTAACCAGGTCCCCAAAGATCTATCACCTGATATCATTACTGGGGTTTATGACCTCATGATATGACTTTGGTGGGGTTCTAACCATTCAGAGCATAAAAGTCTTTAAAATCTGCATGCTTGGCATGTAGAAGTAAGAAAATAGTCACACTAAGCAAAAAAGACCGAGCAGGTCAGTAGGGAAAATAAGGAGACCAGGGATTCAGATCCAAACTCTAGATTCTCAACTTGTTGTAAGGCTTGAATTCTTACATGTCAAAAACCGGACGCCAAACTAAAATGAAGCTCACCAGCCATTCAATGGAATAAAACAGAGCGTGGAAATGATTGTTCATCATTCCTTGCGAGGAGTCTCTGAAGTATTTCAGGATCAATGTAGTAGTAATTGCCATGTCAGTAAAGATCCACCAAAGAGTATTCTGGTAAACTGCCTGCTCATTGCTGTCAGCTATGAGCATCAGGCAGAGTTTGAGTTCAGATACATGGCTCTGTGAACAACACTCGGCATGTTATTTTCTGTCATGACCTCAGTTAAGTTCAGTCGTTCAATCTTGTGTGACTATGACCCCTGAACTGCAGCACATCAGGCTTCCCTGTCCATCACCAACTCCCAGAGCTTGCTTAAACTCATGTCCATTGAGTCGGTGATGCCATCCAACCATCTCATCCTCTGTCGTCCCTTCTCCTCCTGCCTTCAATCATTCCCAGCATCAGAGTCTTTTCCAATGAGTTAGTTCTTTGCATCAGATGGCCAAAGAATTGGAATTTCAGCATCAGTCCTTCCATTCATATTCAGGACTAATTTCCTTCAGGATGGACTGGTTTGTTCTCCTTGCAATTCAAGGGACTCTCAAGAGTCTTCTCCAACACCACAATTCAAATGCATCAATTCTTTGGTACTCAGCTTTCTGGTCCAGCTTTCACATCCATACATGACTACTAGAATAACCATAGCTTTGATCATATGGACCTTTAGGCCAAAGTAACGTCTCTGTGATTTAATATGCTGTCTAGATTGGTCATAGCTTTTCCTCCAAAGAGCAAGTGTCTTTCAATTTCATGTCTGCAGTTGCCATCTGCAGTGATTTTGGAGTCCAAGAAAAGAAAGGCTGTCACTCTTTCCTTTGTTTCCCCATCTATTTGCCATGAA
>SJYA01001154.1:0-19134 GCA_006410615.1 Neotragus moschatus | reverse complement strand
CCAAGGGAACATTTCATGGAAAGATGGGCTCGATAAAGGACAGAAATGGTATGGACCTAACAGAAGCAGTAGGTATTAAGAAGAGGTGGCAAGAATACACAGAAGAACTGTACAGAAAATCTCTTCACAACCAAGATAATCATCATGGTGTGATCACTCACCTAGAGACTGATTAAGAGACTGATTAAAGAAAGCTGAGCACCAAAGATTTGATGCGATTGAGCTGTGGTGTTGGAGAAGACTGTTGAGAGTCCCTGGGACTGCAAGGAGATCCAACCAATCCATCCTAAAGGAAATCAGTCCTGAATATTCATTTGAAGGAATGATGCTGAAGCTGAGNATTAAGAGACTGATTAAAGAAAGCTGAGCACCAAAGATTTGATGCGATTGAGCTGTGGTGTTGGAGAAGACTGTTGAGAGTCCCTGGGACTGCAAGGAGATCCAACCAATCCATCCTAAAGGAAATCAGTCCTGAATATTCATTTGAAGGAATGATGCTGAAGCTGAGGCTCCAATACTTTGGCCACCTGATGCAAAGAACTGACTCATTTGAAAAGACCTTGATGCTGGGAAAGATTGAAGGTGGGAGGAGAAGTGGACAACAGAGGATGATATGTTTGGATGCCATCACCAATTCAATGGACATGAGTTTGAGTACGCTCCAGGAGTTGGTGATGGACAGGGAGGCCTGGCGTGCTGCAGTCTGACTGAGCAACTGAGCTGGACTGGACTGAGGAGACCACCTGCATTTGAATTCTCCCTGCGTTGTTTTCTAATTTTGTGACCTGAACAAAGAAACAAACTTGTTGATATTTTAGTTTCCTTATCAGTAAAATGAGGAAACTTTGAGGATTATTTTAAGTGATAGAAGAGAAAACATATTTTCTAGGATTCATTCCTCCTGATGTCAACCCTGAGAAATATACTCAAAGGAGAATGGTTCACAAGTCATTTTTGGAAACATTGCAGGGGATAGGATAGTAAGCCGGGGAAAGGAAGGAGGCATATTAAGGGTGTGATATCAAGTAAGCTGCTGCTGTGATTAATTAGATCTTGATTCCACTGGGGAACTTGGGAAGAAAGTACAGAACATAACTGAGTTATTCTGACTGAGGACAAACATGCTGGAGCATTATCTACCAGTTCTTAATCTGCCATTAATTGAAGGCTATTTCCAGGGGTATTTGCTTTTTACAGACCTTCTACCTTTTCCTCTTTGTAACATTACTGGGATCCTGCAGTAAGAAGGAAGTCTCTCAAAGACAGACAGCAAAGGTGCTTTTTTCTGAAAGCAGCGTTTCGTAGGAGGTGGTGAGTATTAGGAGCATTCACTACACACATAAAGTATGTAGAACGGTGCCTTATGCATGTTCAGTTCAGCTGAGTCGCTCAGTCCTGTCTGACTCTTTGCGACCCCATGAATCGCAGCACGCCAGGCCTCCCTGTCCATCACCAACTCCCGGAGTTCACTCAGACTCATATCCACTGAGTCAGTGATACCATCCAACCATCTCATCTGCCATCCCTTTCTCCTCCCACCTTCAATCTTTCCCAGCATCAGGGTCTTTTCCAGTGACTCAGCTCTTCCCGTCAGGTGGCCAAAGGATTGGAGTTTCAGCTTCAGCATCAGTCCTGCCAATGAATATGCAAGACTGATTTCCCTTATGATTGACTGGTTGGACTCCTTTCAGTCCAAGGGACTCTCAAGAGTCTTCTCCAACACCACAGTTCAAAAGCATCAATTCTTTGGCACTCAGTTTTCTTTATAGTCCACTCTCACATCTGTATGTGACTACTGGAAAAACCATAGCCTTGACTAGACAGACCTTTGTTGGTAAATTAATGTCTCTGCTTTTTAATATGCTGTCTAGGTTGGTCATAGCTTTTCCTCCAAGGAGCAAGTATTTTTTAATTTCATGTCTGCAGTTACTATCTGCAGTGATTTTGGAGCCCAGGAAAATAAAGTCTCTCACTGTTTACATTGTTTCCCCATCTATTGGCCATGAAGTGATGGGACCAGTTGCCATAATCATAGTTTTCTGGATGTTGAGTTTTAATCCAACTTTTTCAGTCTCTATTTTCATTTCATCAAGAGGATCTTAATTCTTCTTCACCTTCTGCCATAATGGTGATATTATCTGTGTATTTGAGGTTATTGATATTTCTCCTGGTAGTCTTGATTCCAGCTTGTGCTTCATCCAGCCCAGCATTTCACATGATGTACTCTGCATATAAGTAAAGTAAGCAGGGTGACAATATACAGCTTTCTTCGTAGTCCTTTCCCAATTTGGAACCAGTCTGCTGTTCCATGTCCAGTTCTAACTGTTGCTTCTTAACCTGCACACAGATTTCTCAGGGGGCAGGTAAGGTGGTCTGATATTCCCATCTCTTTAAGAATTTTGAACAGTTGGTGGTGATCCACACAGTCAAAGGCTTTTGCATAGTCCATAAAGCAAAACCTTCATGGATCTAACTCTGAATATCAACATTTGCCTATCCTAATTTAAGAAATTAAAATTCTAAATCAAATCCTAAATTAAGAAATTAGGTCAAGTTAAAATAATCACATCTCAGGGTTCACAATATCATAGCCTTAAAAATAAAGATGCTGAGGATGGGGAGGCCTGGCATACTTCAGTCCAAGGGGTCACAAGGAGTCAGACAGGACTCAGTGATTGAACCACAACAGTGAGCTAAGACATTCACAAAAAGACTTTGAGACAATGTTTGGATGAGTTTCACTTCCATTTTCATGTGGAAAATGTCACCAGAATAAAATTTTGACTGACAGAGATAGTTATTAATCAATGAGCTTCTGCCATATGCCACCCCTGGTGTGTGTATGTGTGTGTGTGTGTGGGTGGGTGGGTGGGTGGGTGTGGGTGGTTGTGTGTGTGTGTGTGTGGGTGGGTGGGTATGAGTGTGTGTGTGTGGGTGTGTGTGTGTGTGTGTGTGTGTAGGACTGGGCTACGGTGATGGTGGTGATGCTACATACAGTGGCTATCATAATAGGTGCTCATAATATCCCACTCAAGAAATGAATGTCTAGAGATTCTAGAACAGCCCTGCCCCAAGTGCCTCTTGAGGGCCCACTGCATTCAGTAACACCTGAAGCTCATGAGGAATGCAGCTCTTGGGTCCCATCTGAGACTTGGAGCCCAGGATGTGGTGCTGGTATCCACTGCTTCTCCTACCATGTACAACCAGGGTAAGTTATTTAAATATGNTCTAGAGATTCTAGAACAGCCCTGCCCCAAGTGCCTCTTGAGGGCCCACTGCATTCAGTAACACCTGAAGCTCATGAGGAATGCAGCTCTTGGGTCCCATCTGAGACTTGGAGCCCAGGATGTGGTGCTGGTATCCACTGCTTCTCCTACCATGTACAACCAGGGTAAGTTATTTAAATATGTTTATTTATTTTAATTGGAGGTTAATTACTTTACAATATTGTATTTGTTTTGCCATACATCAACATGAATTTTTTAAAAGGTATTCTATATTGGACTCTTGATTTACAGTGTTGTGTTCACTTCAGGTGTACAGCAAAGTGGTTCCGTTATATGTACACATGTGCCTCTTCTTTTTCAAATTATTTTCCCATTTAGGTTATTACAGAACATTGAGCAGTTACCTGTGTTTTACAGTAGGCCCCTGTTGGTTATCTCTTTTACATATAGCACTGGGTATGTGTCAATGTCAAACTCTCAATTTATCCCTCACCTTGACCTTTCCTATTTGGTAACCATAACTTGGCCTAACTCCGTGACTCTGCTCTTTTTCATAAATAAGTTCATTTGTGCCCTTTTCTTAAGATTCCACATGTTCGGGAAAGCCTCTGGTGCTTGTCCTTCTTTGTCTGGCTTATTTCACCTAATATGATGGTTTCCAGGCCCATCCACGCTGCTGCAGATGGCGTTACTCATTCTTCTTAATGGCTGAGTAGCATTTGGTTGTGTACATATACAACACATTGTTTTTAAATAGGGTATAGTTGCTTACAAAGTTGTGTTGGCTCCTGCTGTACAATGAAGTGACTCAGCTGTGTGAACACATGTATCTCAACCATTGTGGTCCCCCTCCCGCTCTTTCCCATCCCACCATCAAGGTCACCACACTGCACTGAGCTGAGGGCCCTGCATGATGCAGCAGCTTCCCATTAGCTATCTACTGTGCACTAATTATTGGAGGAATGTAGATTAAAGTCAGAATGGCCATCATCAAAAAATCTACAAATAATAAATGCTAGAGAGGGCATACAGGAAAGGAAACCCTCTTGCACTGTTGATGCGAATGTAACTGGGTGCAGCCATCATGGAGAACAGTATGGAGGCTCCATAATGAAACTAAGACTAGAACTACCATATGGTCCAGCAATCCCACTAATGGGCATATACTCTGGGAAAACCATAGTTCAGAAAGACACGCACCTCAATGTTCATTGCAGCAATATTTACAGTAGCCAGGATATGAAGGCAACCTAAATGTCCATCAACAGAGGAGTGGATAAAAAGGACGGGGTGCACATATACAGTGGAATAACACTCAGCTCTAAAGTCTTCTTTATAACCACGTCTCTTAATCCATTCCTCTATCAAGGGACGTTTGATTTGCTTCCATACATTTTCCCAACCAAGGCTCATGTAAACTCAGATTCCCCCCAGCTTTGCAGGTGTCTCTAATTTCAGGCCTTCTCTGTTGAGTATGCCGGATGTTTTTGGCTGACCACCTCCTTTCAGTGGCACCAGGCAGGTCTCTGTGAGTCCAGTTTATAAGCAAACCTAGAAGCTTGGGACCCAATACCATTCTCTCCTCCTGTGCTTCCAGTCTGCACGCGGCAGTGGTTCCCTGCCATCGCTAACCTCTAGGTTCTCGCATCATCCCCCGTTTGGCTTGGCCCTACTGTCACCTGTATATCTCATTCTCTGTCTTAAATTCTTCTGTTTGTAAATAACTGGGGTGATTTTTCTTCTTCCAGTTGTATACCAATGGATAATGTGCCTAGTGGTTCTCTTCTATTCTTTTTCATCTTTTCTGCTCTTCTGTTTAAGAACTGTTAAAAAGCTGGACTTCCATGTGGATCTTTTTGAATCCTGACTACACCTCCTATCTGTGGATACCTATATTCCTATCTTGTTTCTTTCTGAGCCAGGTTCTTCAACTATAAAATAGGAATAATGTTCTCTACATCTTAAGATGTACCAGTACAGTAGTTTAGCTCACTGAATTTAGAGACACGGTGCAGAGCACAAATCTTAGTTCCATCCCTTTCTAGCCATGTGACTTAAGCAAGATATGTGTGAGCTTCAGTTTCCTGCATAAAACATGACTAATTAATCATGATGACGTGATCACTCACCTAGAGCCTGACATCCTGGAATGTGAAGTCAAGTGGGCCTTAGAAAGCATCACTACANGAGGCCTGGCATGCTGCGATTCATGGGGTTGCAAAGAGTTGGACACAACTGAGCAACTGAACTGAACTGATGGGATGTAGTCAAATACTGGCTTACAGACTGGCTATATTGGTCTCTTGAACTTCAGCGGGGAAGAAGGCAGGAAGTTAGAAATCAAAGAACATTTTGATGTCTTACGAATTTAAAAGCAAAAAAACAAATGTAGAAATAGAGCAAAAAAAAAATCTTATTCATAGTAGTGATCCTAGTAATGTGAAAAGTATGCTTTTGGATACACATATTCCAAAGTAGGTTTACACGTATAACTGGCATATTTGTAAAATTTAAGCCAAAAAAGAGACACATATTTAATTAACAATTTATTTGTAAATGTTATCCCTGAGCTGATTTACATTGTGTCTAGCACCGTGTAAAGACAAGCTGTAATAACTGACTCTTGGGATGAAGGCATTGGGGTTTTGTTTTTTGCTTTCTCAAAGGATCCTTGAGATCTCAAAGGATCCTTCTGCAATGCTAAATTACTCACCCACCTCTATGATCAATTACCTGCAAGTTCTGCACATTAATAATTTCTTTCTTTTTAAACATACAATCTTTACTTTCTTTAATTGATTAATATTTTGGCTGCTCTGGGTCATATTGCTGTGCTTGGACTTTTATCTGATTGCAGCAAGGGATACTATTCTTTGCTGTGGTCAGGAAGTTTCTCACTGTGCTGGCTGCTCTTGTGACTCATGGGCTGTCGAGCACGGGCTCAGTAGTTATGGGACACAGGCTTAGTTGCCTCAGGGCCTGTGGGATCTTCCAGACCAGGGATCCAGTCCCTGTCCCCTGCACTGGGAGGTGGATTCTTAACTGCTGTACTGCTAGGGAAGTCTGATAATTTCTTTCTTCGAAAGAATTCCTTGAAAGCGTATGCTCGCTGGATGTTTTTTTCTCTCCGTAGACTCACAGGAGCTATGTCATGATGACAAGCACCATCGTTTTAAGAGCCAGAAGAAAACTCACTGTGGAAAAAAAAAATACACAGTGATCTGAGTAGCTCATGATGAGGCTAGAAATGTAATTTTCCAGCCAGCTTCAACAGCCTTCCTGTGATCATTCCAAATCTCTGGACTACAGAAAGCCGGGTTTCAGCTCCATCTCTTGGAGCTCAGTTTCCAGGCCCCTTTCAAGGGAGTTGGACCTGACTATACCTGCTGACACTCCTTCCCCAAGAGGCTGCCCCACAGCCCTCTCCTGAGGTGACATCTCAGCCCAGCCCAGGCTGAGTTCCTGTCCCTTTGTAGAACTCTCAGGCGGAAAAGATAGGAGTATGATGAGTGAGCAATCCGCCCTTTCTTCCACAGTTCTGCTGACCCGGAGTTCAGACTCGTGTCAGGATTTGAGCAGACTTCTGCTTCTGGAATGTGGTGACCTGTCTTCTGGGATATGGTGACCTGTTGCATCTGAGGGGAACTGAGGGGAATGGGAGTGATACTTCTAGCCTGGAAGATGGTAGGATGATGAAACCTTTCACTTACTCAGTGATATCAAGGGGAGAAAGACAACTAGGCTTTCATTTTGTCATTGCCTGAGTCCCGTTCCTGAGTGCTGTTAAGCTGGAAGAATCAGGCACACCACCACCCTTGTCAAGGATCTTCAGTAGGTCTACCTGCTCTGCTCACCACACAAGAGGCCAGCGATTCCGAGGGAGGAAGTGTTGAGGCAAGGAAGAGACTGAAATCGGGGAGCCGAAAGCCAGAGAGGATGGAAGGCTAGTGCCTCAAAATAAACATCTTGTTTAGGGCCTAGATGCCAGGTTCTTTTATGGAACAGAGGTGCATGGGAGGAAACAGAGTAAAAAGACTTTTAACTCTGCAGACTTGCAAATGTCCCCTAGAATGGCAAGCCCCAGGCAGGGGAATGTGTTAGTTTTACTTCCTTACAGTCTTTCACAGATGGGCGGGGTCAAGTTATCTCCCTGAGGCAGGCCATTATGGATGTTTATAATAACAAAAACGGGTTAAAGTCACAGAAACAGATCCAGGGCAAATTTAAAATTGATTCTTCCCGCTTATAGTATCAGTCCTCATCTGGACTCCAAGGCTGCAGTCACATTAACGAAATGCCTGTGTTGAAAGCTGTCGTCCACCTTGTCTACAGTATAGGAGACTTGCTTGCGTTTCCCACCATAGACGGGCAGCAGATCACGCGGCAAGATTCTGCTGGATTTGAAGTCAGAAAGACCTGGATTCAATTCTGAGTACTATTTCGAACCATTTGAGTTTTAAGGAAAATTACTGAAGCTGAGTCTGTATTTTCTCACCAGTAACAATTTCCTACTCACGTCTGGTCGTCTCTAAGGCTCTGCTGCTCCTGTTTGATGGGCTCAGAGACAGATGACTTTTAGAAACGAAAGTACACAGAACCCTGAGGATAAGAATACTGGCAACAGTGACCATCTACCTTGTCCAGTTCCTAAAGCCTCCATCCTGTGGAAAACGAAAGCAGGAAGATTAGTGACAGCAACACTGCAGAGCTCCTCCTGAAGGGTTCGGATTTCTACTCTCATTTTTCATCTTACTGTAAATTCACCTGATTGTAAAGTGTACATCGACACTTCTATAATGTAGATGTATCGTTTTTATTATGCACACTTTCCAATAAAGACAAACAGCTTTAGACATAGTCAGTAATTTGTCTGAGGCCACACAGTTACCAAGTGATGAAGTCAAGATTGAAACTCAAGGTAGTCCACCCTGACTAACCCCTTCTACCCTTATCTCTGCCCGGGGAGCAGAGATGAATGGATAAGATCTTAGCCTATGGCTTACAAGTAATTAATAATAGGCCAGAAGCATTCTGCCAGGGCCTTGATGAGAAGTAGAACGAACGATATGGAAGAGCTGTAGGGTAATCAGCACGGCTACAAGCCAGCAGAGACTGATTTGTAAGGACCCTACCTAAGAGTTGACATGACCGAGTGACTAAGCACACGCACACACACACTCCCAGCCCAGAAGCAGGTGTGTTCCAACTTTAACCTCTGCCCTTGGGAACCCTCAGGGCCAACAATGTTGTAAACACCTGTGCATTCTTCGCTCATTCTCACATTTCTCACATGCCTTGCCTGGTTTTGATTTGTGGAATCAGATCTGCAGTCAGAATTTCTTGGATAAAAGGTACACCAGCAAGAAAATTATCTCTTTCTTCTAAAAACAGCATTAGAGCACATAGTTTAAAAATGAACAGGGTTCTTCTTCAGCAAGCTTGACTCTCCTTCCCACCGGCCACACAATTAGACTCCCATTCCTAGTCTCTTTCCTGTGAGGAATGGCCATGTGAATGAATTCTGGCCAGGTGAACATGGTGGGAAGTCAGGTTTTCCTAGCACAGGTCTGGCGCTTGAAAACACAGCCATGTACTCCATCAGGCTTTTCCCCTTTACAGTGGAGAGGAATTAACCCAACACCACAGAGACGTTTAAAATCACATATTGTTGATAACAAAGGCATTGTACAGAAGTGTCCCTGATTCACTGTTTGGGAGAGAATNGTTTTCCTAGCACAGGTCTGGCGCTTGAAAACACAGCCATGTACTCCATCAGGCTTTTCCCCTTTACAGTGGAGAGGAATTAACCCAACACCACAGAGACGTTTAAAATCACATATTGTTGATAACAAAGGCATTGTACAGAAGTGTCCCTGATTCACTGTTTGGGAGAGAATCATCTGATCAGGAATGCTGACACTGAGGTGTTAACACGGATGGAAGATAAATCTCCATTGTGCTCAAAATGCAGTTATTTTCATGTCCTTTTTGTTTGAGCAGCTAATATTAATTACCTTAACAGACCGAAGTCTGTAACAAAATAATGAAGAAAGTTTGCCATGAAAGGTTACATCTCAGCTTCTAGTAAGAAATGGAATATTCCTTGCCATATTAGTAAACAAGGATGTTACAATCATCAGCGATTGCAGCCCTTCCCAAGAGCTTGTGAGCCCTGAGGGAACTCGGGAAGGAGAACACATGCCATCTAGCAGCCCTCATACTGTAGCCACTCCCTACAGTGGGCCCTGAGGAAAGGAAGATCAGGATGTGTCAACACGGGAAACTGGCCCCAGACAGCCAAGGTGCATAGCAAAGGAAGGATTCCAGTCAGCCCAGGCTCTGGCATCTTTCATACATGGAAAACCGCTAAATTCCTTTACTTGGCACATCTAATTTTAGTTCACAGTAATCTTTTGATGTTCAGACTACCTGCTCTTTGTTGCAAAACTTCTAGGTAACCTGGATCTTCCCCATGCCTCCTCGGGGTAGTCCTCTCAGGATGACTTAACATGTTGTCTCCCAGGCTTGAAGTTCTAAAATTTCCCATCGAATAAAAGATAACTCTCAATTTTTAGGACATGAATAGTTTTTAAGTCAACACAAGGGACAGCATATACCTTCCAAAAAAACAAAAAAGATAAATTATTATAATGAGGTTATTTAAAGAAACATAAGTTTAAAAAAAAAGTGTAAGTCATTTACATTTCTGAAACTTTCTTTTTTTGGAAACCCTATGTATTTTAAATATACAGCCTTGAATTTCAGATTTTTTATACCTGATACAGAAAATACAATGTAGATTGCTTGCTTGGATTTGACAAACAGTAGGAGGAGCCTGGTGGGCTGCAGTCCATGGGGTGGCGGAAAGTCGGACACCACTGAGAGACTTCAGTTTCACTTTTCAGTTTCATGCATTGGAGAAGGAAATGGCAATCCACTCCAGTATTCTTGCCTGGAGAATCCCAGGGACAGGGGAGCCTGGTGGGCTGCCATCTACGGAGTCGCACGGAGTCGGACACGACTGAAGCGACTTAGTAGCAGCAGCAGTATTAATATAATTGATTAGAGAATTATGAGAATCATTTTATTATTTTCTGAATTTTCTGTGAAGTTTATTCAATGGGGAAAGCGCACTTCACTCATCCTTTGGACAATCTCCAAGGCGAGGCAGCTATAGCCTTCCTCTTCTAAGTAGCTGCTGATTCCTTGGAGGCACTTTTGGGGCAACTTTCCCAAGCAAGGACAAGCTAGAAGATTGTCTATTTTCATCTTCTGTGCCAGCTCCAGACTGGCTAGAGAGTAATTTAACAAGCAGGTCTTACTCCAAAGTGTACTGTAGTTTTCTGAGTGGAACAGGTTTAAGATCTGGAACAGATTGAGAGTCCGATAGAAACTGGTGGCTTGTGTCTTCTAGATACTGATATCGCCTACGTTGTAGTGAAAAAAAAGAAAAGGAAAATGAAAGCCGGTCCTGTCATGCTTGAGTGATTGATCTGATATCTCAAATCAGGATTTCCTGCTTTTCACTGCTTTGAGCCTAGGAGAGGCTGAAGCAAGGTATCATTAGCACCATTAGCAAATAGATTGTGCCATTCAGCTCAGTGATTCAGCGGACCACGGAGAAATGACAGGCGCTGCTGCGGGTCAAGTGAGCCCAAAGCTCCTTTGGCTGCGCCCCAGCGGCCGGGAGGGGACCCCAAATTCGCCGTAACGCACCGACAGCGCCGCCCACCCAGCGGGACCCGCCTCCAGGTTCAGCGCCGCGAACTCTAGCGCGGGATCCACCGGGAGAACCCAGGAGTCTCCGTCGGCAGGAGCCTCGGCTCCGGGCGAGGCGCCGCCGGGGCCCAGGGAGCGCGTGGGGCTGCCGGAGCCGCGAGGAAATTTCCTTTTCGGCCCGACTGCCCAGAACAGCTTTGCCGCGGCTTCGCTCAGAGCCTTTGATTTCTGCGCCTGCTCCTGCGTTCACCTTCCCCTTCCTGGGAAGAGATTTTAGCCAGAGCGGTCTACACCGTGCCTGTTGATGCTGCGATTGATGGCTTCAAATCAGAGCATGCCGTGGTATGTATTCAGATTCAAGGTGGTTTCTGGGGGAAAAGACTAATTCAGGGAAAGGGGAAAGGCATCTACAATCTGGACAGGTATCTGCGAAGTAATGGGACACCCCTCAGTCCTGCGAGTGGAATGACTTAGAGACATGGCTGCTGCGCGGCTCAAACTTACTGGAGCCTGAGGCAAAAGATAAGCTTTGTTTCTATGTGCTTCCTTTTATGATTTTTATGGTTTCTTTTTCCTACAGCTTTAAATTGGTGGAGAAACATCGAAACTATTATTGAAACGATTATTAATTATTAATAACCATGTAATTATTATAAACTATTAATTATTAACATTAAAATCCACAGCACCATTTAAAATATTGAAACTTATTTAAAATACTGTTAATTAGTAACATTAAAATTTTAAATGTTGACGCTATTATTAATAGCTGCACAATTATTATACACTATCAATTATTAATATTAAAATTCACAGCACCATTTAAAATTTACATGTTTTATTTATACCCAAACCAAACCATTATAATTTTTTCTTCATTCTAATAAAAGGAAACTAAACAGTTTTCAAAATCTGCTTCTTTAATTATCTTGTTTTCATTATTAAGAATTGCCATTTTGACATTTTCTGTGGTTTTGAAGAATTTTAAATTCAGCTTGCTGGAATTTCTTTTGCAGCATCCCACTGTGACTAGTATTTGCTATAAAATTTTCAAGACCACTTCTGATTTTGCTTAAGATTGCACTAAACTGAATTTGTGAGTCACTTGGGAAGATCCAAACACAAAACTGATTTTATATTACAAATTACTGATGTTGCATCTTGCTTGTGTGTGTGTGTGTGTGTGTGTGTGTTAGTTGCCCAGTCATGTCCGACTCTTTGCGAGACCAGGAATTGTAGCTCCCCAGGCTTCTCTGCCCGTGGAATTCCCCAGGCAAGAATACTAGAATGGATTGCTATTTATTCCCTTCTTTAGAGGATATTCCCAACCCAGGGACTGAACCCAGGTTTCTGTATTGCAGGGGGATTCTTTACCACCTGACCACCAAAGAAGCCCTACATCTTGCTTAAAACTACTTAAAATGAATTTCTGCAGAACTTAAATCATCAGAATACATAAGAGCCAAGTCATTGGCTGCTTTTTGCATATCAGATATATTTACATGAAAATACAGTTCCTTTGTTAAATACTCAAAATGTGAATGCACTTAGTTTAGATTTTTATATTCATATCTAAATTTCCAAGTTGAAATCAAGATTCTATAATCTAACTTTAAAAATAAGCTTATAGCCCATAATAATTGATACTTTCATCCAGTTATTCCTGTATTTCCAATTTCTAATTCCTGTTTTCCCATTTATGTTCAAGTTCAGAAAGTGCATTTATATCTATCCCAAGCATTTTACATTTATTAACATACTTTCAGGGCTTCCCAGGTGGCTCAGTGGTAAAGAATCCACCTGACGATGTAGGAGCCACAGGAAACAGGGGTTCAGTGCCTGGACTGGGAAGATTCCCTGGAGGAGGAAATGGTAACACACTCCGGTATTCGTGGTGGGATAATCCCATGGACAGAGGAGCCTGATGGGTAAATCCATGCAGTCGCAAAGAGTTCAAGCAAGAGCTGAACACCACTAAGCATGTGTGCAACATACTTTCAAATTTACTGTGTTTCATTTGTTGTAGGCAAAATGGTAGGCCTCCTATGAGTAAGCTGTTTTGTTTTTTTTTTTGCTTATTTACTTACTTGGCTGTGGTGGATCTTAGTTATTGCACACAAGGTTGTCTATCATCCTTGCAGTGTGATCTTTAGTTTTGCCTGTGGGACCTAACTCCTTGATGAGGGAAGAAACCGGGCCGCCTGCACTGGGAGCTCGGAGTCTAAGCTACTGGACCACCAGGGAATTCCCTGAACAAGCTGTTTTATATCAAGGTGGGTTTATGGAGGGTTTTATTTTATTTTTTTAAATTTTTATTTTTTAGTTTGTTTTGCTTTACAATACTATATTCATTTTGCTATACATTGACATGAATCAGCCATGAGTGTACATGAGCTCCCAATCCCGATTCCCTCTCCCCACTCCCCTCCACACACCATCTCTCTGGATCATCCCCGTGCATCAGTCCCAAGCATCCTGCATGGAACCTAGACCGACGATTCGTTTCACTTATGATACCATACATGTTATAATGCCACTCTCCCAAGTCATCCAACCCTCTCCCTCTCCCACAGAGTCCAAAAGGCTGTTCTATACATCTGTGTCTCTTTTGCTGTCNCCCTCCCCCCTCCCACCCCACACTATCTCTCTGGATCATCCCCATGCATCAGTCCCAAGCATCCTGCATCCTGCATCGAACCTAGACCGGCGATTCGTTTCACTTATGATGTCATACATGTTACAATGCCACTCTCCCAAATCATTCCACCCTCTCCCTCTCCCACAGAGTCCAAAAGGCTGTTCTATACATCTGTGTCTCTTTTGCTGTCTCGCATACAGGTTTATCATTACCATCTTTCTAAATTCCATATATATGTGTTAGTATACTGTATTGGTGTTTTTCTTTCTGGCTTACTTCACTCTGTATAATCGGCTCCAGTTTCATCCACCTCATTAGAACTGATTCAAATGAGGCATTTCTAAATGTAGTTCTAGGGAAAGATATTTAGCAGATATTTATTGATATTTTCATGTTTTGTTTTAATACCTATTTGCTTTCAAAATAAAATCAATGATAACATTCATCCAGAATATACATGTAAAATATATAAATATACCATTTATTAAGGTAGTAATCTTTATTTAATGTTATTATTTTCAGAAACTGAAGATAGCTACCATATAGAAGAGACAGGTAAGATTTTAAAATTTGATACTATTCTGTTTTAATTAATGTTTTCCTATAGAAGAAAGAGAGGTAAAATGATTATTATGTATTAACCGTTATACTTTATATCAAGTATCACATAATACATAATAAACGATTATTATTATATAATATGTTGTACTACAATTATATATATATTTCGGAGAAGGCAATGGCACCCTACTCCAGTACTCTTGCCTGGAAAATCCTATGGATGGAGGAGCCTGGTCGGCTGCAGTCCTTGGGGTTACTAAGAGTCGAACACAACTGAGCGACTTCACTTTCACTTTTCACTTTCATGCATTGGAGAAGGAAATGGCAACCCACTCTAGTGTTCTTGCCTGGGGAATCCCAGGGACGGGGGAGCCTGGCAGGCTGCCGTCTATGGGGTCGCACAGAATCGGACACGACTGAAGCGACTTAGCAGCATATATATATTTGTATGTACACACATGTATCGATATGTATATATATTTACATATAGATACATGTGTATATGAATATAATTTTGTGCTTTTGAAATCTTCTTCCTGAAGATAAATTCCCAGGAGTGGAATTATTAAGTCAAAAGGTACTGTGGAAGTTTGAGATTAGCAGATATAAACTGCCGTGTATAGAATGGATAAACAACAAGTTCCTGTTGTATAGCTCAGGGGACTATATTTAATACCTTGTGATAAACCATAGTGGGAAAAATAGGAATATATATATATATATATATGTATACTGAATCACTTTTCTGTATAGCAGAAATTAACACATTATAAACCTGCTATACCTCAATAAAAATAAATAGAAAAAAAAATTTCTTAAGAAGATAATTGAAAAGAAAAAGATGCTGTAGAATTGCATGTTTTGTAGTCCTAAATTACCAGGTCAGTGAACGGTCAGAGTTCTGTCTTGTCTCATATCATGTGTCCCCAGAAAGTATGGCCACACTGGAGATGAACATACCGTCTTCCAGTAAGCCTGTGTTGGCCAGTTTTTCTCCCAGGGTCGGAATAGACCCCTCTTTCTGTGGGACTACGTCATACTGTTGGCTGGCATTTAGGACCTATGTCGTTTCAACAACAGGTGTCTATAAGCATGAGAATTGCATTGTAGTCTGGGGGTGCTCAGGTGTTAAGTCCAAGTGAGGGGCTAGGAATGTGAGTCCTCACTCAGGCTCTCTTGGGCAGGTGCCTGCTGTGTGTCCGGGAGGAGGGTTCACCTACACTGCTCTGTGTCTCTGCCTCATTTTTTTGTTCTGTGAATGTCATTAAATTTTCATTAACTAAATGAGAATATAGCTCCATGATTTTGTGGTTCAGTTACACTGATGATGGAAACTTTCTTATTCATCTTTGTATTTAGCACAAGTTAGTACCTGTTTGTTTCATGAATGAATGTAAGTTTGACCATCATTTTGATTTGATTTCTGTCTCCACTAGAAATTGTGCTTTTCCTGTTTTAAATATCAAGCATAATCCTTTTCTGAGACATATTTGTGTTTTCCTAATTGTTTCTTAATTTATAGCTTCGCCAGTCTACAGTCAAGATATGGAAAACATGATATATGAGCAGGAAAATCCAGGTCTGTAATGTATGTTTCTGTTTTAGGCAGTAACCAAGGTCATTTCCACCTAGGGTTAATGATTTCACTCTGATTCAAAATAGAGATCTCTTTATAATACTTGAGTCATTTTTGGCTGCCCAGGTATTATACAAATTTCTGAATATCGTTTAATATTACATGGAGAAATGGGGGAAAATCCCAAGATCACTGTTGGGATTTTTTAAATATGAATAGAATACTGGCAAGAATATTTGGGAATGAATGAGGCAGTGTGATATAGTGGAGTCAGATGTGGTGAAAATTCTAATCCTACTCGTTCCTATCTTTGTAACTTGAGAGGAAATGATGGCCTGTTATTCAGCTTAAATTTTATTAAATAATAATAATGTCTGTTTTACACAGTTGTGAGAATTAGAGCTAATTTGTAAATATTTTAGAGTAGTGCCTAGCAATGTGCATGTTCTTTCATGTTTGGCAAAGGTCTATGTCTTTTCTTTTTAGATTCCAGTGAACCAGTAGTAGAAGATGATGCTGAAAGAACGTACCAAGAAACAGGTACTTGAGGAATGTTTTCATTAGATTTTAAACATTACTTCCGGCTCTATGGTTGCAATACTCTGTTAACATGATGATTTTTCTTTCGATGGGTCAAAGATAATTTTAAAACCTAATAAAGGATTTTTTGCTTTGCATAGATTGTGCAAAAAGACTTTCAGGCTTTCATATTTCACCTCATCTACCACCACTTCATAATAAAACAGGATATTAATTCCTAATGTTTCTTCTGCGTGTCTTGCTTTATGCCAATTTGAGAAATTTTTATGAAAATAATTTACCTGTCCTTTCCTATCATTGTTTTTGGGCAGAGGCCTTTCTCACTGATTGTGTGGTCATTAAATATATAAAGGAACAGAATTCTGTATTGGAGATTTAGTTGTGCTTTTTAGCTAAAATGACTAAAAAGTAATGACTAAAGTAATACTTATTTTGGTTTTATTCTCTTTTTTGCAGATGATGTCACCTACCGAGACTATGATGAACAAGGTTTGAAAATGTTTCTTAACGTTAAGCTACCTACTTGTTTTTAAAATCTACTCAGAGTTTGACTGTAAAGTATGGAAAGTGATACTTTTAGCTACAAATACCATAACTTAAAGCAGCCTAGCAATGGGTAGTTTTCAGAGTTTACTTCAGGAGATGGTTTATCCATTCCAGTGGTTCTTGCTGTTGCTTTAGGAAGCAGTTACAAATTTTTCAGGAAAATTTAATCTCATTGCTTTATACTTGTGGCTCTTTTTAAATTAAATATAAGTCCTGTGCTTGAAGACTACTTTGAAGTGAAGTGAAATGAAAGTTGCTCAGTCGTGTTCAGCTCTTTGCAACCCCATGGACTGTATCCATGGATTTCTCTAGGTCAGAATACTGGAGTGGGTAGCCTTTCCCTTCTCCAGGGGATCTTCCCAGCCCAGGGATCAAACCCAAGTCTGCTGCATTGCAGATGGTTCTTTACCAGCTGAGCCACAAGGGAAGCCCAAGAATACTGGATTGGCTGGCCTATCCCTTCTCCAGAGGATCTTTCAGACCCAGGAATCGAACCAGAGTCTCCTGCATTGCAGGAGGATTGTTTACGAATGGAGCTATCAGGAAAGTGAAGACTACTTTAGTCAGAGTTTAACTACTCTAGTTGCTTCTGCAAATTAATTTCATTAAATGAAGATGACTGTTCTCCATGGAGAAAGATATGGAAGAACTCCATTCTGGGCTTAAAGCAGCATAGAGAAAATAGTTCTCGCATCAGATGCTGATTTAGGCAATTACAGCTACTCTTGTTGCCCCATCGTTTCCCATGCTGTTTTCTTTAAACTTCCTGAATTCAGTTGTGTTTTCACTACTCCCCAGATGAGAGAAGTAAGGTTCAGAGAATGTAAGTAATTTTGCATACGTTCATTTGACTAAGAAATGATAGAGCCAAACAGTGGATCCTTCTTATTTCAATATCTTCAAAGATGACTCCATAGAAGGAAAGAAGCCATTTGAGAATAACTTTCTGTGAAACAGGAAGGATGAAGAGATGTGTAGGTCTTGAGTCAGACGTGGAGGACTTGCTATGTGCTAGATGGTTTTAGGGCTTGATACTCAAATATGAATAATATGAAGTGTCTCTACTTTCAAAAAAAAACTTGTGGTCTCATGTTAGCTGGTGAATTTCAAGTGAAGAAAATTAGGGAGAGCTATGTCTAGTTCTAGTATGCTAATTTATTAAACATGTGATTTGAAGATTTGAGCCTACCAAGATCACCAGCCACAGTTTCTAATGGGATGTGAAGGATGCCATCGGAAGAATCCTAGAGTCTATCTCTAGAGACTAATATTTTTTTAAATAAATTAAATAACTTGGCCACTGGGAATGCATTTAGGTTTTCTTTTTGATTTTGAATTTAACAGAGAAAAGAGGAATTTGGAATTTTAAAATTGCACGCAGAGGTAGGATTTGAGATAGTGTTCTAATTTCTGCCCGTCCTTATTGTGTTTTTCCAAATATGCTCATAAGAACATGTTCCAAATGCAAGTTGCAGACTAGATATAGACAATTTTAAAATCAAATTTAAAGGAAGTATAAAATTAGATAAAATGCTAAGTAAGATGTTGTGAAAGTAAAGATATTTTCATAGGCAGAATATTGTAATAAATATAATTTAAAATGTTAACAAGGTAAAAATATGATCTGAGGTATTGGGAGTCACATCCACTTTTGTGCTTATATGCCTGGTGGATGGAGTGCTTTTTCCTAAGACAGATGGACTGGAAAACGGGTTTGGGGCCAGAAGGTCATGAGCAGTCTGTCCATGCAGGTAGTGCCTGCCGAGCCGTCCAAGGGGAGATATCAAATTAGCCGATGGATGGTATTTGGATCATAGAAGAGAAGTCTATTCCCGACTGAGTCTGAGAATCTTCGGAATATACATCGTGATTGAATCCAAAGACTGAAGTAGTTCAAGAGAGGGGAGAGAGCTAGATGAGAGGAGGTACTGTGGCTGCACTCTGGTGAAAGGCAACCTTTAATGCCTGCTAAGAAAAAGGTGAAATGGTGGAGATCGAGGGGAAAGGAGAGAATCAAAGGAGAGGACGGTTGCCCTGGAGTCCAAGGACGAGAACATTTGTTAGGGAAGGAGCTGCCAGGAGATCTGATTCAATAAAGGCAGGAAGTGTCCACTGGGTTAAACGAGGGCTCGTGGGTAGTCTTAGAGGAGTCTTTTCAGGCATGTGGTCAGCACTGGAAGACAGACTGGAGTGGGTTGAGAGGAAGTGAGAAGACAGCATGTGCAAATGACTCTGAAGAAATTAGATTGTGAAATGGAGGAGAGAGAGGACAAGGGCAATCTTAATGGAAGAGAATCTTAATATACATTCACAGTTCAGTTCAGTGT
>SJYA01001153.1:0-11078 GCA_006410615.1 Neotragus moschatus | reverse complement strand
CCGCACTGGGCTCCATCAGCAGCTGGACGACCTGGACGCCTGCCTGGGGCAGGTGATGGGAGAGGAAGAGTCTGTCCTGGGAAGGATGGGCCCCACCCTGGCTGTGAAGAGGTACTTTCACAGAATCCATCTCTACCTGAAAGAGAAGGAATATAGCGACTGTGCCTGGGAAATCGTCAGACTGGAAATCATGAGATCCTTCTCTCCATCAGCCAACTTGCAAGAAAGCTTAAGATGATGGATGGAGACCTGAGCTCACCTTGACATGACTCTCACTAAGATGCCACATCACCCTTGTATGCTCCCCTGAGGGCATTTCAGAAGACTCTGATTTCTGCTTTAGCCACAATGTTTCCTGAATTCAATCAATACTACTTTCTCAGTAGCAATAAGCAAGTAGATATNCCTTCTCTCCATCAGCCAACTTGCAAGAAAGCTTAAGATGATGGATGGAGACCTGAGCTCACCTTGACATGACTCTCACTAAGATGCCACATCACCCTTGTATGCTCCCCTGAGGGCATTTCAGAAGACTCTGATTTCTGCTTTAGCCACAATGTTTCCTGAATTCAATCAATACTACTTTCTCAGTAGCAATAAGCAAGTAGATATAAAGTATTCAACTGCACAGGGATCAGTCCATAAGGGATGACTGCCCTGATGTTATTTATGTTTATTTATGTATTTATTTTATCTCATCATATTTATATTTTCATGTAAAAATGTTTCTCTGCATTGTAATAAAATTTAGAAAATATGTTCATTTTCTTAATCTTATAATTTGTTTTATTTATTAATTTCTTATGAAAGTAATGAAAAAGTTTCTTTTTTCATTATGAAGAACTAAATACTTATTTGGTCTACATAAACCTATCGTGGAATAGCATTTGACCATTTATACTACAGAATGCTCATATCACTTTTCAGGAAATGATTGTCAAAAGGTAGAATTTCTGGATGCCTGGCAGTCCAGTGGAATGGAATCCATGTTTCCAGTGTGAGAAGCTCAGGTGCCATGGATACCTGGTCAGGGAACTAAGGTCCTGGAAGCTGTGGAGTGCAGCCCCCTCCACCCAAAAGAAACAGGTAGAAAGGAGTCTCTGAAACAGTGGTAAATGAGTAGTCCTGAAGTCACAAGTATAACTAGTTTATACCCACTCAGAAAAGAATGGTTGGTGTCAGTATGTGGGGGGAGGGCTCCCGTCCTCCAGGGAAGCTGCGAACATGTGGTGCTGAGTGGCTGATCCTGACACCTGTTACTCTTCCTCCCACCTTCCCCTCAGTCCTGCTTTACTGAACAATCCACTCCCTTACACTATGTCTTCACTGCCTCCAACACAGGAGCTCTGTTCTGTGATGGTTTCTGGCTTCAAAGTTTCTCTGAGTGGAAATCCCTGGAAGAGAGCACAAGTGAAGGGAGAGTTCTAGAAGTTTCAAAACCTTTGAATGCAGCTCTGCTATTTAACAGCAGTGGGACCCTGCAAAATATCACAAACACTAAGGAGATGGATATGGCAACCCACTCCAGTATTCTTTCTTGAAAATCCCATGGACAGAGGAGCCTGGTGGGCTACAGTCCATGGGTCACAGGAGTTGGACATGAGTGAACCAACTTAGGATGCACCAACTTAGCATTCTATCTTGATCTTCTTCTCAAATATGGGGAAAATAACAGGAGTTTTTCATAGGACTACTGTTTGAATCAACGAGTCCATAGTACAAGAAGCATAGAAGTGTGCGTGGCACAAATAATCAGGGCAGTGAGTCCCAGAGTAGCTGCCCACAGGGAGCAGACAGGACAGCTGGCCCGAGGCAGTGACTGAAAGGCAACACTGGTAGATGCTGGGTCTTTGGTAAAAACATTTAACTCAGGTGCTAGTTTCACAGTATATTCAGTGTGTGAACTCTCCTGTGCTCAAAGCTGAAGACAATTCCAATTTCTGTGTTTCAGACTTCTAGGAGTATTCTTAGGAAGTCACAGAAATTCTTTAGGAAAGAAGGATTAGTAGAAAATGCTTTGATCTACTATAAAAATGAATAATAGGGAAATCATAGAGATCTCATATGAATGCAGAAAATCACACACATTACTCGTTAATAATGTTTCTTGTCCTTTAGTATGAGTAGTCCTGTACTACTTTTTAACATATTCCTAAAATCACCTTCTCAACTCTCTGCTGGGTTTCCGTCTTTCAGCAGCAAAGCAGAGGCAGGAAGAAAAGAGGAAGGCCCATGCAGTGTGAGGCTCTGCTCTCCACCCCTGGGCCATCCTGGGTGTGATCCTAGTTGTTTTCCATGAAGACTTCAGTCCCTAAGTGCTGGCAGTTTCACCTCCGAGAGTCGGTCCTTCTCAGAAATTAGTGCCTTTGAGGAGAGATTGCTACAAAAGTATGCAGGTGTCATATAACACAAGTGAGAGTCTTTCTCTGAATAAGGGGCCATGAAGCCAATTTTACTGGTCAAAATACATAAACCCTGCACATGCATACTGCCTCCTGTCCATGATAACAATGGCTACATTAATCCATATTCAAGACCATATAAGTCCTTATATGTTCTCACACATTGGCCAAAACAGGATCTTATCATCCTTTTTAGTTTTTGCCAGTCTGACTGGTAACACATAGCATCTAGCAGCAACCATTAATTTTTCTTTTCTTAATTGATGATGGTTGTCATCAGTCATAATCCAGCCTTCTAGTCCACCTCTTGGAATTGGTTCGGGAGAACTCTGAAAGAAAAACAATCTGCAGGCAAAGGAGAAATGTACTGAAAGGAGCTGGAGCCCCAGCATCACAGAGTAGAGCTGAGAAGAGCTGTGGAGCAGAGACTTTTGTTTTAAGACCAGTACGCTAGCGTAGGTGCCAGCCTTTCCCCGTCATATCCACTGGAAAGGCAGGGTTTTCTGTGAATTTCTGACCCATACACAATGCACCCACTGCTCTCGCACTGTCACTTTACCCAGGTAAAGGAGCTCATGATTCATATTTGTTCAAACTCCATGATCTCCAGCTAGAAGACACACAGATTGCAAGGTCCTCAACCAGATTCCAGGCTCCACACTCACACTGCACTCCTGCCATCTGGCTGGTATCCAGTCTGAGTTTCATTTGTGACAAAGACATTTGTGGTTTTCCTGTGTTCAGGGCCTGACTGTTTTCTGTTCAAACTCATGAACTAGGTCATGACCTACCCTTTTGAAGACGCATGCTGGAATCATATACACAACTGCCTATTTCACAGTTGATACCTAATGAGCACACATTATGCTGAAATCAAAAGCATTTTGACTGCATGTTTTAAAGCAACTAACCCATATGATTTGACATTTTGAAAAAGTTAATGAAACTCTCCAATTAAAAACTGACTACATAAAAAAATGCATGTTTAATAGACGATCCGTGGTCAAAAGACATGAAAGGAAAAAGGAATTTTTAAGTTGAGATTGGTTATTTAATGTAGTTATTGGGTCATAATTTGCCAAATATAGCATTCCCTCAGTGAATAGAGATATATACAAAGTAGCAATTTTGAAAACATTACTGATGATTTTGCTTCCATTAAAGCCAGGAACTTAAAAGTACTGTTGTGGCATATGGAAAGTATTTCAACTTGATATGAGTTTAAGACATATATTTTAAAGATTTTTCAGACAATTCACATTACAGGAGAAATTTACCTTTTACATTAATGTTGAATGAAATAATTTTCTCTTTCCCCTGGGGCGCCTTTAAGTCTCAGTCTTGTCCCCAAGTCTTCCTTCCCACTGGAGGGTCTCAATATCAAGATTTCTGTCCGGATTGTAGATGCCTTTCCCATTGTCCCTGAAATAGCCTTTTTCCCCAGAAACAGTCCTGAATCTGAAAACATACCACAACATGCTCTGATTTTCAGCCATCTGCTGCTGCTGCTGCTAAATCGCTTCAGTCGTGTCCGACTCCTCGCGACCCCATGGACTGCAGCCTGGCAGGCTCCTCCGTCCATGGGATTTTCCAGGCGAGAGTACTGGAGTGGGGTGCCACTGCATTTCCAGCCATCAGTCGCAGCATAAACGGGCACCGGTGTAAATCGCTCTGAGTAAAATCTCCTCCCAGGAAGGGGAGAGTGGATGGATACAAGGGCAGGTGCAGAAATCAAAGGCTCTGAGAGAAGCGGCGGCAAAGCTCCCCTGGGCAGTTGGGCCCGAAAAAGAACTTTCCTTTCTCCTCGCGCGGCCCCACGCGCTTCCTGGGCCCCAGCGGCGCCTCGCCTGGGTCGCGGCTACTGCTGAGGGCGACCCCCCGAGTTCTCCCCATGGATCCGCCGCCCGAGTTGGTTGCTCGGTACCTGGAGGCGGGTCCAGCCGGGTTTGCGGCGCCGGTCTGTCAGTTACTGAGACATCGGGCGCCCCCTCCCGGCCGTTGGGGCGCAGCAAAAGGAGCCCGAGGGCTGCTCAGCTTAGTGCAGGACCTGAGCTGTTTCACTGAGGCCCAGGGGAAGTGCTGAATTTCTGGACTCCTGTTTCCCTGCTGAAGGTCATGGGGATGTTCTGCTCCATCCCTCACAATTCACCCGTTAGCATGAGTCGTCTTCTATTCTATTTCCCATATTCATGTGATTTGGTAGCATTAAGTATGCTTTAACTATAGCCACAAGTACCATCAGCTTGGGGTTTTCTACAGAGGACTCAATGAGGTGTTTGTAATCCACTCTGAGCAGGGGTCATCTCTCTCAAGGATCTCGTCCAGCATGTATCTCAGTTTTATGGTGAAGATCACTTAGCAATCTATGAGTCATCTTGGACAGTTAAATACGATTATTTTATAATTATTAGAATTATTAATTTTGTCAAGCACAGACTCTCAGTAATAACTACCACTTGATAATTGCATTTTGCTTCTTATACAAAATAATCAGGATAGTTTGTAAATAGCTCAGCTGATCGAGAATTTGGAGGGAGGTGTTAATGGAAATAAGAGATTAGTACCACAGAGGTATGAAACAACAAAGGGACATCTTGTGTTAGAAGTAAAACAGGGAAATAAGGGAGAGTTCAGTACATGCAGTGTGCTCAGGTGTTTATGCTGTGGGTAGGGAGTTTGGAATCTGACATGCATTATTAGATTATTTCATTCAAATAGAGTCTTAGCAGGGGGCTCTTGGAAAGGAGAAGATTAACTCATTTCACTATGTTGGAAGGATTAAGTGAGTCCCTTCAGAGGCTAAGGAATTCGTAGCTGTTGTCACTGTCATTTGATGAACACTGAGTGTCTGTGGAATTGTCTGGTGAAAGTGTTAGTGGCTCAGTCGAGTCCGACTCTTTGTGACCCCATGAACTGTAGCCTGCCAGGCTCCTCTCCCCATGGAATTCTCCAAGCAAGAATACTGGAGTGGGTTACCATTTCCTTCTCCAGGGGATCTTCCCAACTCAGGGATTGAAGCTTGGTCTCCTGCATTGCAGGCGGACTCTTTACCATCTGAGCCACCAGGGAAGCCTGGTAGGTCCTTGGTAATTAGGTTCATAGTATAACATTTATAACATTTACTGAGTAAACAATTCAGGATGGATGTGCCATAAAAAGCGAGGGTAGCATCAAGGAATGTGTTCTTTCTCCTCAAATAAATACCAAGAATGAAATAGCTCCTAATGAATCCTTGCCATAAACACAATACCTTGGTATCTTCTTATTACCATGCTACAGACTCAATGTGTGTGTGTTCCCCAAATTCATATATTGAAACCCTACCCCTCGAGACTCCCTGACAGTCCAGTGGCCAGGACTCCATGCTCCCACAGCAGGGAGCCTGAGCTGGATCTCTGGTCAGGGAACTAGATCCTGCATGTGGCAAGCAAGACTTCCCATGGCCCAAGTAAGGATCCTGCAAGAAGCAAGGAAGATCCAAGATCCAGCATGCTTCAACTAAGACCTGGCCCAGCCAAATAAGCACATAAAATAAATAGTTTTTAAATTCTTAAAAAACCTGCAGAAACCCAACCCATCAATGTGATCATATCACAGACTGGAATATTAGGGAAATCATTAGGGTTAGCAATCAATAGAATTCAGCGGTTACTTTTAATATCATAATTTTACTCTTACCCAGATTAAGATCAAGATGTTTTGGAATCATTTCATTCTCTGTCACTCTAGGTTTTTCAAAGCATCTTCTCATTACCCAAGTGGATTTATCAACTACACAGATGCTAGGCAAGGCTGGTCTCCTAAACCCTGCCAGAAAGGCTTTGTGCCCTAGCAACCGGGGTTCTGATTGCCCATCTCTCTTCCTTCTCCACTTATACTGATCACATGTGGATTAAAGGAAAGGAAAATCAGCTAGCTGGTCTTACAAAGCTGAGGGCAGTCAACTGACCCAACACTTGGCCTTCACTGAGCTTCTGTAAGAAGCAGCCCTGTGCCAGTCTTTCTGTTGTTCGTATTGGCCTCATCCTTCCCCTCTGCCACAGCCCACTCCCCAGCTGTGTTGCCCTGCAGTTTGCTAACTCAGAATAACACATCATTACCTCAGGGGAAAACCACTTCCCTTCTTTCATACTCAGGGCATTGAGACTAACCCTTGTTTTCTTCTTGCCCACAAAACAGTTGTGGAAGTTTACTTTCTAGGAAAGTTGCAAAGAGAAACAAAAAATCTAACGTCTTGAAAGTGAAAGAGATGCAACCTCTCTGGCTTTCTTTACTTCTCTTTCTCGTTCTCACCTCATCACGAAATGGAACCAGAGCAGAGGCAGGAATACCAACATTGTCCAATAAGTCACTAAGTGTATATAAAAAGTTTAAATGAGAAATTACACTCAAGTAAAGGAAAGAAGGCTGTTTCTCCTGATCTAGTGCCCCGGGTCTCACTGCCCTGCAATCTCAGAGGAGACAGAAACAGAGGAACAGAGATGCCCAGTAGAATCAACTGCCTGAATCAATGTCTGAAACTCATTAGATTCTGTGACATAAGCTTCCAATAAGAGACAACCCAATCACTGAATCTCCTTCCTCCAGCTCAGAAACTCTGAGCAGAACAAGTGTTGACGAGTTTAAGTAAAAGAGTTCAATAATAAAACCGATACTTGGCAAAGTAAATATTATTTATCTACTAAAAGGAAAATAATTGCACTTGGAAACTCCTCACCAACTTGCACAAACACACTTTTGGCCTCAGCATCTGAGCACTGCTGACACTCTAGTCACCTGGGGAAACGAGTCAGGAGAAGAAGAGGCCACCACTGAGCACCAGGGTCCTTCACACAAAAACTCCAGGGGAGAGGTTGGGGTTTCGGGAAGACAATTTATTTTCCCAACCANGAGTTCAATAATAAAACCGATACTTGGCAAAGTAAATATTATTTATCTACAAAAAGGAAAATAATTGCAGCTGGAAACTCCTCCACCAACTTGCACAAACACACTTTTGCCCTCAGCATCTGAGCACTGCTGACACTCTAGACACCTGGGGAAACGGGTCAGGATAAGAAGAGGCCACCACTGAGCACTAGGGTCCTTCACACAAAAACTCCAGGGGAGAGGTTGGGGTTTCAGGAAGACAATTTATTTTCCCAACCAACCAATAAGCCCTCCACAGTAAGGAGATTTTCGAGTCACAGGATGTGGTGAGCCTGCCCTCAGGGAGGGAGAGAGTCCAGCAGGTGAACAAGGGGACTCTGTCACTCCAGAGGACAGGGGGTGGCTCCCTGTGATCTCTCCCTTGTGAGTGAGGTGCTGCTGGGAAAATACAGTTATCCTGGATGTAGAGTCTCCTCACCAATGTAGCCTGAGAAGAACCAGGATTCTGGTGGGGGNGGAGGGAGAGAGTCCAGCAGGTGAACAAGGGGACTCTGTCACTCCAGAGGACAGGGGGTGGCTCCCTGTGATCTCTCCTTTGAGTGAGGTGCTGCTGGGAAAATACAGTTATCCTGGATGTAGAGTCTCCTCACCAATGTAGCCTGAGAAGAACCAGGATTCTGGTGGGGGTACTGGCCCAGTCTGTGGAGGACGACAGGTCTCCAGAAAGAAAATGGTGGAAAGAAAGGGTGATGTCTGTAATAGTCCTGCCCTCAGAAGGCGATGGCACCCCACTCCAGTACTCTTGCCTGGAAAATCCCATGGACAGAGGAGCCTGGTGGGCTGCAGTTCGTGGGATCGTTAAGAGTCGGACACAACTGAGCGAATTCACTTTCACTTTTCACTTCTATGCATTGGAGAAGGAAATGGCAACCCACTCCAGTGTTCTTGCCTGGAGAATCCCAGGGACGGGGGAGCCTGCCGGTGGGCTGCCGGCTATGGGGCCGCACAGGGTCGGACACGACTGAAGCAACTTAGCAGCAGCAGCAGCACGGTTCCCCGAAGGGCAGGGATCTGCAGGAATCTGTTCTAGAAGGAAGAGAAACATGGGAGGAGTTCAAGGACTGATAATAATCAGCCTCTTCTCTAAATCAAACACTAAAGAAAACCCATCCTTTGTTTCCAAGAGCTTAACTGCCAGAGTGATCTGATAAATCCCTTATAAATATGGAAACCATAGCACGGACAGAGCCTGGCTTCCTATGGAGCCTAAGAGGGAAAAATGGAGCCTAAGAGCAAGCCCAAAACGTGTTCATGGATGAGAGGAGAGCAACACTTGTGCATGAGAGATAAAGGGCGATAACCTGTGTAATGACAAATGCCCATCAATTCTGACTTAAGAGAAAGACCTTTCTCATTTGATTGAAAAATATTCATTTGGACGGGCACATCTGAGTCACTAGGAAAAGGCAAAATTAATAGTCTAGAAGGAAGAAAATTTCTTTGACTGTATTGAGAATACATAACAGAAAACCAAAATAGGAAGCAAAAGTGTATAGAATGATTAGAAAATGAAAACTAACATGTTCCCTATTTAATGGCCTAGCTTAGAAAGCATGGCATCAGAGAACCTAGCTCAAGGTTCCACGAGACGCCATCTCAGCCAGGCCAGCAGCAGCTGCATCTTCCCCATGGCCTTTGTGCTCTCTCTACTGACGGCCCTGGTGCTGGTCAGCTATGGCCTGGGAGGATCCCTGGGCTGTGACCTGTCTCAGAACCACGTGCTGGTTGGCAAGAAGAACCTCAGGCTCCTGGGCCAAATGAGGAGAATCTCCCCTCGCTTCTGTCTGCAGGACAGAAAAGACTTTGATTTCCCCCAGGAGATGGTGGAGGGCGGCCAGCTCCAGGAGGCCCAGGCCATCTCTGTGCTCCACGAGATTTTCCAGCAGAGCTTCAACCTCTTCCACACAGAGCGCTCCTCTGCTGCCTGGGACACCACCCTCCTGGAGCAGCTCCGCACTGGACTCCTGGACCAGCTGGACGACCTGGACACCTGCCTGGGGCAGGTGATGGGAGAGGAAGACTCTGCCCTGGGAAGGACGGGCCCCACACTGGCCGTGAAGAGGTACTTCCAGGGCATCCATGTCTACCTGAAAGAGAAGGGATACAGCGACTGCGCCTGGGAAATTGTCAGACTGGAAATCACGAGATCCTTCTCTTCATCAGCCAGCTTGCAAGAAAGGTTAAGAATGATGGATGGAGACCTGAGCTCACCTTGACATGACTCTCACTGGCCAAGATGCCACATCATCCTTCTATACTCACCTGAGGTCATTTCAGAAGACTCTGAATTCTGCTTTAGCCACCAAATTTTTGAATTAACNTTGTCAGACTGGAAATCACGAGATCCTTCTCTTCATCAGCCAGCTTGCAAGAAAGGTTAAGAATGATGGATGGAGACCTGAGCTCACCTTGACATGACTCTCACTGGCCAAGATGCCACATCATCCTTCTATACTCACCTGAGGTCATTTCAGAAGACTCTGAATTCTGCTTTAGCCACCAAATTTTTGAATTAACTCAGCCAATACATGTCCATAGTAATAAGCAAGTAGATATAAAAGAAATCAAGTGCAGGGGTATCAGTCCATAAGGGATGACTACCCTGATGTTATTTATTTATTCTTTATTTATTTAGTTAATGGAATATTTTATCTCATCCTATTTATATTTTCATATAAAAGNTACTTCCAGGGCATCCATGTCTACCTGAAAGAGAAGGGATACAGCGACTGCGCCTGGGAAACCGTCAGAGCGGAAATCATGAGATCCTTATCTTCATCAACCAGCTTGCAAGAAAGGTTAAGAATGATGGATGGAGACCTGAGCTCACCTTGACATGACTCTCACTGACTAAGATGCCCTATCATCCTTGTATACTCACCTGAGGTCACTTCAGAAGACTCTGAATTCTGCTTTAGCCACCACATTTTTGAGTTAACTCAGCCAATACATGTCCATAGTAATAAGCAAGTAGATATAAAAGAAATCAAGGGCAGGGGTATCAGTCCATAAGCAATGACTGCCCTGATGNATTAAGATGCCCCATCATCCTTGTATACTCACCTGAGGTCATTTCAGAAGACTCTGAATTCTGCTTTAGCCACCACATTTTTGAATTAACTCAGCCAATACATGTCCATAGTAATAAGCAAGTAGATATAAAAAAAATCAAGGGCAGGGGTATCAGTCCCTAAGCGATGACTGCCCTGATGTTATTTATTTATTCTTTATTTATTTACTTATTGGAATATTTTATCTCATCCTATTTATATTTTCATATAAAAGATGTGTATGTTTACATTGTATTAAAATTTAGAAAATATATTTCCCTATTTTATTAAAGTTGTTATTTGGTTTATTTATTAAATAGTTTTCAAGATAAATTTCTTGAGTTTTTATTTTGAAAACCTAAATCCTTATTTTGTCTTCAAATACCCATAACAAAATAGTATTTGTTCATTTTATATGGTGAAACAGTTCTATCACTTTCTCACAAATGTCTGTCAAAAGGTGGAATTTGGAGAATCTTCTGTGGATGCAGTTGTTAGAACTCTGAATTTTTCCTCCAGGGAGCCTTGGTTGAGGAACTAAGATCCTATAAGCTGTGGAGGGTGCAAAAAAAAAGTTATAAAGGAAAAAAATGAAATTGTAGAAAGTGGTTAATCAATGTCATAGGCGTAACTAATTTATACCCACTCATTAAAGAATGGTTGATATACATACCTAGGGAAGCAGTGACCTCCTGCA
>SJYA01001152.1:297096-376931 GCA_006410615.1 Neotragus moschatus | reverse complement strand
AAAAAAAGACCCTTTTGGGGGGGGGGGGGGGGGGGGGGGGGAGAGGAGGGATGTACAAGCAAAAATGCCAGCAATGGGGAGTGGCTGTAAATACAGACGAAGCTTACCTTGTTTGCTGGCCACTCACCTCCTGCTGTATAAACCTGTTCCTAATGGGATATGGACCAGTACCAGTCTACAGCCCAGGTGTTGAGGACCACTGGTCTAGTGTATTAAAAACTGTAGTTTGTCCCTATATCTTTTCATAATTGGTGTTTTAGCAAATATTTTATTGAGTGAAAATGACTAAAATATGATGAAAATGATTTTAATCATTTCTCAATCATTTACCTTATATTGTCTCTATATAAAAAACCATGCATAAAAAACATGCATATAAAAACAAAGAAAATGAACTAAATAAATGGGAGTATTACTCTAAAACCTGATAGAAAGATTCTAGAAACATCACATTTTGGAACAAACACATTTTAAATAGCTTTCTGACTTTCAGACCACTTTCCAGGTGAGAAGAAAAACAAATATTCAGATACAAGTATGTAGAATTGGAGATCACTGAGATTATTGTCTTTTGTTTTTGGCAACACCATTGGGAATCATAATTCCTTTACCAGGGACCGCACGCACATCCTCTGTATTGAAAAGCAGTCCTAACCATGGGACTGCCAGGGGAGTCTATAAAGGAGAGTTTGTATTTTTGCATATCTGAGCAGTCTAGTACCCAGGAAAGTTTTTAAAAAATTGAACAGAGAAACATATTAAACTCATGGCTTATATATAAAACTAAAGGAAGAAAAGGGAGAAATCATGTACATTTTTTGTCTTTTTCTAAATGGAAAGGATTTTTCAGTGTAACCTAGACTTGAACCAATTAAAAAAAGCCCCATATCTACTCTGACTTGTCAAATATTTTCAGATTATCCAATTAAAAGCAATATTGAATCCACAGACTTCAATGATATATGGGATTTGTTTTAATTACAAAAGGATGAAACTATGAAATTTATCTCCACTTGCAGTGTTTAATGAAATATCCTTTCTTGAAACTTCTGCAGGGCTCTAGATAAATGTATTAGGAACTTAAGTTCAGTTGCTCAGTCATAGCCAACTCTTTGCAGCCCCATGGACTGAAGCATGCCAGGCTTCCCTGTCCATCACCAACTCCCGGAGTCCACCCAAACCCATGTCCAACGAGTCGGTGATGCCATCCAACCATCTCATCCTCTGCTGTCCCCTTCTCCTCTTGCCTTCAATCTTTCCCATCATCAGGGTCTTTTCTAATGAGTCAGCTCTTTGCATCAGGTGGCCAAAGTATTGGAACTTCAGCTTCAGCATCAGTCTTTCCAATGATATTCAGGACTGATTTCCTTTAGGATTGACTGTTTAATCTCCTTGCTGTCCAAGGGGCTCTCAAGAATCTTCTCCAGCACCACAGTTTCAAAGCTTCAAATCTTCGGCACTCAGCTTTCTTTTAGGAACTTAAATTCTTTCTTAATTGAAGCAGGATAACACTTGGGAGATCCTTAACCTAAACCCTGGTGGCTCAGACAGTAAAGAATCTGCTTGCAATACAGGAGACCTGGGTTTGATCCCTGGGTCAGGAAGACCCCCTTGAGAAGGGAATGGATACCCATTCCAGTAGTCTTGCCTGGAGAATTCCATGGACAGAGGAACATTGACAGAGGGCGACAGTCCACAGGATTGCAGAGAGTCAGAAACGACTGAGTAACTAACCCACTAACACAACTTTTGGGGAAAAGACAAAAGTAATGGCTTAAGCATATATTAATGAGTGTTTTCAACAATTCTCTTTCTGTCTCTCTCTCAGGCACATAAATAAACATGCCCAGACTCAAACTAGTATTCTTCTCACACTCAGAGCAATTGTGTTTTAGATGTGAGACAAAGAAAGATTACAACAGGAAGAATTTCTTTTTACCTCACAGATTTCATGAAAGACAATTTTCAATATTTCCTTTTAAACATAAAATTTATTTAAAATTATGTGTATATATATATATATATATATGCATTTGTTAATGCTATAGAATGTTTGCGGGCTTTCCTGGTGGCTCAGTGGTAGAGAGCCAGCCAATGCAGGAGACATGGGTTCGATCCCTGGGTTGGGAAAATTCCCTGGAGAAGGAAATGGCAACTCACTGTAGTATACTTATCTGGGAAATCCCATGGACAGAGGAGCCTGACGGGTTACAGTCCATGGTGTCACAAAGAGTCAGTCATAGCAACTAAACAATCAAAACATAGACTGCTCATCTGACAATACAAAACAGTAAACTGTCTTGATCATTTTTCATTTGACAATTTTCTAGATATCTAATTATTTAATTATCTCTTCACTTGTGCTGACTTTTATGTGGTCCCTTTACTGCAAATGCAGACAAACTCTTACTAGTCAAACCACTGGCTTTCATACCTACAAGAATTATTTATTGCCCCTAAATCTCAATATATTTAATACTACCCCAAAAGTTTGGGGTACAAACAATCTACAAAGCCCTGTATATTGACTTTCATGCTGTTCAAGTCACACCCAAATTTATCTTTCTAGTCTTAACAACAACAATAAAACCTTGTTTTTGCATAATTATTATATATACATGAGCCCTTTCCCATAATTTTTCAAAGATCCAACATAGGAGATACTGTTAATACCCCTGTTTCAGATATAAGGACACTGATACCTAGAAAGGGGTGATAGAGGATGAGATGGTTGGATTGCATCATTGACTCAATGCACGTAAGTCTGAGCAGGCTCCAGGAGTTGGTGATAGACAGGGAAACCTGGTGTGCTACAGTCCATGGGCCACAAAGAGTTGGACACAACTAAACGACTAAACAACGTCGAAAAGTTAGATCCATCTTATGAGGTCATAAAATAATAGAGAATTAGAAACCAGGTTGTCTGACTCTAGAAATTTTTCTTTTTTTTTAATGAAATTACCTAATTGAGAAGGGCAGTAGATTCCATCTCCTGAAAAGATAATGTTTTTATCTTCTTCTCATACATTTCCTACACTGCTCATAACATACCATATCTTATTCATGGATTGTATCAATCTCTCACAAAGATTTTGCCACTGGAGGTTCAATCCCCTTTTCTTGAACCTATGTGACCCTCAAGCTCTGGGCTTTGTACTTCTCAGGGAGTGAAAAAGATGATTCATTGGAAAAGAGAATAAGGCATTTAGAAATCTCTTTTATCATTTTAAATTTGTTGTTAAAATAAACATCATTAGTCCAAGACTCTATGGATATGCTATGTAAAACCAAACTGATATATTGAAAGGCACGGTTCAGTGTATTAGTAGTATACTGTGTACTTGATCAAAAAGCTTGCAGACCACTGACCAATATCACTGATTTAAATTTTCTTTCATACTGACTTACTCTGTTTTTACTACTTTGTTTTATGTTATCTCTCCATGCAAATGATTTGCTTTCTGAAGACAGAAATTACATTTTAAATTGCTTTTTAAGTTACTAATATCATTAGAATGACCTCCTATATGTAACCCCACAGTCAGAGAAAACCTTGATGATTGCAGAATCTATACCAGAAAGAATTTACATACCTAAGATTGAGACATAATTGCAAAAGCCATTGAAAATACTGAAGAATTCCAGCTATAAACTGGTAAGAATTTGCTGACTTCAATTAGTAGAGGAGAATTTATTGATTTGATATATGGTAGCTCTTTTTTTTTTAAATGCAGACTATCTTTTATAGCTTCTGGATGTGCTATCAGTGTCTTGAGAATGAATCTAATCCAGCACCCAGGGCTGGAAACTCTGGATTTTAAAAATCCTTAGTGTTCTGTACAATTTACTTATTTGATTTTCAAGAATACACAATTGCCTGGAATTCTGTTAATCAGAAAACTGAGCTGCTGAAAAGAACTGCTAATGTATTAAAACAATTGATTCGTTCAGTCACTAAGTCGTGGCTGGCTCTTTGCAACCCCATGGACTGCAGCACACCAGGCTTCCCTTTTCCTCACTGTCTCTTGGACTTTGCTCAAACTCATGTCCATTGAGTCAGTGATGGCATTCAACCGTCTCATCTTCTGTCACCCCCTTTTCTTCCTGTCTTCATTCTTTCCCAGTTTTTAGGGTATTTTCCAATGAGTTGGCTCTTTGCATTAGGTGGCCACACTATTGGAGCTTCAGCTTCAGCAGCAGTCCTTCCAATGAATATTCAGGGTTGATTTCCTTTAGGATTGATTTCTTTTGATTATTTGATTATTGATTATTAAAATGACAAGTACAATTAAAAATATTTGTTATTTTAACTGTTCTAAAAGCTCATCTATATCTGTATTTTCTCCTCAGAATGCCTAGTACTTAGGGGATACTGGAGAAGCAGAGGTTATAAACTGGAGTCTGTGGAAGGCATGTCAAGGATGACTTCACTCTGCAGTAGAGGACTGGCCACAACCTGAACTACACTTTCCAAGATCTTTTGTGGTGGAGCATGGCCTTGTAACCCAGTTCTGAACAAGGGATGTGAGATATGAGGTAGCCTGCCATTTGTGTTACTTTTCTCCTTCCTTTTACCACATGGATGAGACTCTCCAATGCCTAAAAAAGGGATAATCCACTCGAAGAAAGTTTATGCTTCGGGAAGTGCTGAGTAGGAATACTTTTGCATATTCTTATAAGTAGGAACGTATAAGACCGATCTGTGCCAACAGAAAGGGGTGAATGAAGGTATAAAGTTCTGATAAAAGATTGTTTGATTTAAGTAATAAAGAGATTAGGAAGTGAGACTTATTGATAACTGAAGGAATTTTGTATTAATAAAATACTGGCAATTATTGAGTGCCAACAATTTATCAAATAGGATCCTCGGGAGGAGAAAATAGCAATCTATTCCAGTATTCTTGCCTGGGAAATCCCATGGATAGAGGAGCCTGGTGGTCTACAGTCTGGGGTTACAAAAAAATTCAGACATGACTGAACATGCACATANTGAGCCACCAGGGCAGCTCAAAGGAAACCATGAATAAAACAAAAAGGCAACCTACTAAATGGGGGAAAGTGTTTGCAAATGATATGTCTTCTAAGGGGCTAATAACCAAAATATACAAAGAATTCATATAACTTAACATGAGAAAAGATGAATAACCTGGTTTAAAAATGGGCAGATGATCTGAATAGTCATTTTCAAAAGAAGACACAGGATGGGGAACAGATACATGGAAAGATATTCAGCATCACCAATCATCAGGGAAATGCAAGTCAAAACCATAACAAGATATCACTTCACATCTATCAGAATGGCTACTATCAAAAAGACAAGAAATTACAAGTGTTAGCAAAAATGTGAATAGAACACTCGTGTTTTGGGGGAGGATTGTAATTTGATGCAAACTCCATGGAAAATAGTATGAAGATTCCTCAAAAAGTGAAAATCCGAACTGGTTCAGTGATTCCACTTCTCAAATTAACCCAAAGAAAACAAAAGCAGTAATTCCAAAAGAGATACACACCACTGTGCTTACTGCACCATGATTTGCAATAGGCAACATATGGGAGCAATCTAAGTGTCTATTGGTAGATAAAGGGATAAAAAAGATGTGGGGTATCTATAATGAGATATTCAGTTCAGTTGAGTTCAGTCGATCAGTCGTATCTGACTCTTTGTGACCCCATGAATTGCAGCACGCCAGGCCTCCTTGTCCATCACCAACTCCCAGAGTTCAGTCAAACTCACGTCCATCCAGTCGGTGATCCCATCCAGCTATCTCATCCACTGTCATCCCCTTCTCCTCTTGCCCTCAAATCCCTCCCAGCATCAGAGTCTTTTCCAATGAGTCAACTCTGCATGAGGTGGATAAAGTACTGAATTTCAGCTTTAGCATCAGTACTTCCAAAGAACACCCGGGACTGATCTTTTTTAGAATGGACTAGTTGGATCTCCTTGCAGTCCAAGGGACTCTCAAGAGTCTTCTCCAACACCACAGTTCAAAAACATCAATTCTTTGGTGCTCAGCCTTCTTTACAGTCCAACTCTCACATCCATACATGACCACTGGAAAAACCATAGCCTTGACTAGACAGACCTTAGTCGGCAAAGTCATATCTTTGCTTTTGAATATGCTATCTAGGTTGGTCATAACTTTTCTTCCAAAGAGTAAGAGTCTTTTGATTTCATGGCTGCAGTCACCATCCACAGTGATAATCAGCCATAAAAAGAATATAATCATTCCATTTGCAACAACATGGTTGGATCTAGAAGGTATTCAGCTAAGTGAATAAAATCAGACAGCTATGGCTGCATACCATATGATTTTACTTACAGTTATCACAAAACCCAAAACATGTAAGCAAACAGAAACAGAATCATAAATTCAGAGGTCAAACTGGTATTTTACAGAGGGTAGAAGAACAGGTGGAGAAGGCAAAGGCACTCCACTCCAGTACTCTTGCCTGGAAAATCCCATGGACAGAGGAGCCTGGAAGGCTGCAGTTCATGGGGTCGCTGAGGGTCGGACACAACTGAGCGACTTCACTTTCACTTTTCAGTTTCATGCATTGGAGAAGGAAATGGCAACCCACTCCACTGTTCTTGCTTGATGAATCCCAGGGATGAGGGAGCCCGGTGGGCTGCCGCCTATGGGGTCGCACAGAGTCAGACCTGTCTCTTATACACATCTAGATGTGTATAAGAGACAGATATAGTATGGTCCAGTTACAAAAACAGGCAGAGATATCAATGAAGAANGAAATGGCAACCCACTCCACTGTTCTTGCTTGATGAATCCCAGGGATGAGGGAGCCCGGTGGGCTGCCGCCTATGGGGTCGCACAGAGTCAGACACGACTGAAGCGACTTAGCAGCAGCAGCAGCAGCAGAACAGGAGGGTTGGGCAAAATATGGTAGATGAACAGGAGGGCTAGGCAAAAAAGGTAGAGAAAATTAAAAGGTATAAACTTCAGTTATAAAATAAATAAGAGATAGGGTTGTAATGTACAGCATAAGGAATATTGTCAATAAAGCTGCAGTAAATTTGTATGAGGACAGATGGTAGCTAGATATATTATGGTGATCATACTATAATATATTTAATATTGAATCAGTATGTTTTACTCCTGGAATTTACATAATATTATGTCAACTATACTTCAACGAAAACAAAAACAAAAAAGTACTATATTACATCTTTTCAAATAACAGAATTATTTGCTCAGATAAAAAATATGTATACTTTCTATTGACTGGATTTTGTTCCTCCATTCTGTACAGGGGAGGATCCATTCAGACAGATGGGTCAAGGTAAAGGATAGTTTTGGACCAAATGAGCATTTTATTCCACTTTGAAGCCTCTGATGATTTTTTTTTTTTTTTATTCCCAAGAGCTGACACAAGAAGACAGGTCTGGGACATTTCCACATGGGAAATCTTTTATCTCTAGAAACATTAGGATTGAACTGAGCGTCAAAATACTGAAGGGTGAGAGAGATTATTATTCCCCCTGTAATAATAATCCTGTGGGAATTATTCCCACTACACCTTGATCTTATTTGTCTAAAGCCATCAACCATAAGAGGGCTGAAGTAAAATGTCAGCTCTTGTAAAAAGGTGCTAAAATGCCCAATGGTCCATGATGCAAAATCCATCTTAGACCTGCCTACAGCTAAGGCAGAGGAGGCTCTAGCTTAGCTAGGCTCATCCCTACTTATTGGGAACTATTTGGTCAGGTATGGGCAAGAAAGGAACCAGTCTGTTCGAGGATCCTGAAAAGGTGCTGACTTTGGTCAGGAAGCCTTTAGAGTTTTGTTTCCTGTCCATCCATCTCTTTCTTCCAGAAACACAATTCGCCTTTTGTTACTCCATTATTGCCTTTGTGTGTTAGGCTAAATACTGGCTCTCAAAGATGACCTTATCCTAGTCCCCAGAATCTGTAAATATTTACTTTATACAGAAAAAAAGAACTTAACAGATGCAATCAAGTCCAAGATCTTGAAATGAGGAGATAATATTGGGTTACCTAGGTGGGCCCAATGGAATTACAAGGGTCCTTATAAGAGAAGGATGTTCCTGGTAGCTCAGATGTTAAATAATCCGCCTGCAATGCAGGAGACCTGGGCTGGGAAGATTCCCTGGAGGAGGGAATGGCAACCCACTTCAGTATTGTTGCCTGGGAAACCACATCCACAGAGGAGCCTGGTGGGCTACAGTTCACTGGGTTGCAAACAGTTGGACAAGACTGAGTGATTAATACTTTAACTTTACCTTTATAAGAGAAAGGGGGATGAGGGTTGAAGGATAAAAGGTGATATGAGGCAGGGTCCTTATTCAAGGAATGAAGTAGTCTGTAGCACTGGGAAAAGGAAGGAGATTTTCTCCCAGAGCCTCAGTAGGAGCAGGTCCTATGAGGTACATGGTTTTAATCCCGTAAAACACTTTTCAGAACTTTGACCTCCAGAACGAAGATAACAAACTTGTGTTCTTTAAGCTACTAAGTGTGTGGTGATTCGTTACAGCAACAATAGGGAACTGATGTATTTTAAAATGCTTTTGAAAACTGTGAAATGAGGATATTTAAAATAGACCTTTTTGTAACTTATATCATCAAGATTCTAATGTCTAAAGTTGAGAAAAATTTGGACAGAGAACCAGTCCAAAACTCAAATTCTTGGGCGCCACCCCAGACCTACTGAATCAGAATCTCTGTAGGAGATTCCTATGCACATGATGTCTGAGAAGCCCTATTCTAGAGTAGCCTACAGGGATCTTGTAAATAAAGCTTTATTGAGACACAGCCACACCCTTTCATTTACATATCATCCATGAAGGTTTTTGTTATTAACACAATGACAGATTTGAGTAGATGTGTCAGACTTTATGGATTCTCTCACCCTGTGTGGCAAAAATTTGCTAACTTCTAATTAGGACCAAGTACAATCTAAAATTGGGTTGTAAATGAATGACTATGTGGGTTTTCAGGGTGATATGACAAATGGCAAAAAAAAAAAATATATATATATATATATATATATGATTATAACTACCACATCAGCCAACTACTTGTTTTTGAATATGTCCTTTTCTCCCACATTTCTAAATGTACTGGAGCTCATGCCATGAAAACCCACTGGAATTCAGAATTAGAACTTGATAATAACCCAATAATGAGCCCATTTAGCTTTCTAAAATGTGTTAAAATAAAATTGAATTTCTGTTTCTATGATTAGCACACTGAAATAAATCTGAAATGAAATGTTAGAATGAGATAAGCCTTTCTAATGGAGAAAAATACAGCTTTTACAGCTTAAACTGATATGAACCTCAAATGCACAATAAAAAATGACCTCATACATTATTTTAGCCCTTTTAAGAATACATTTCAAATTACATTTTCTCCAGCATTATCAAGAAGTACAATAGTTTAATACTGAAATCAATATTTGCATACTATTTACACAACCCATACTATGCTTTCATATTACAGTTTTTATTAAGGCCATGTCCCTAGCATGGAAATAACTTTATTGTGACCATGATTTGATGGGATCATAACAAAAAAAGAATTTTATCTATGTATCTCACATGCATAGCAAACTGCCATTCAAGTATAAGTCAAAGAGTTTGGAGTAAAGCTAGAAACATTGCCTGTTTCTTATTTCAGAAGTAGGTTCAGTTCAGAAAAGGTTTAAAAAAAAAAACAAAAACACTGCTTATTGGAGATTTACAATCAAGAAAAACAACTTTTCTCTACCATCACTTCCACCTCTTCTAAAATACTTTCTAAAGCTAGTCTTATCTTTGTTTTAATTTCCTTCTTAGATTTCCTACAAATCACAAAGTGTTCATCTTTGTGGTTATTATGATGCCTTATTTCAATCTTATCGAAGTTTTGATGACAATGTCCTAAACCCCTGGGGAAAGCACTTTATCAGGCATATCTTTAGCATACATTATGAAAAATTTCAAAGATATATACAAAAGATTAGAATAGTAAAATGAACCTCCATGTATATACATAGCCCAAGTTTAACTGTTATCAACATTCTTCATCCAAGGATTATCTACATTTCCATCCCAAATTACTACTATAACTACTCTGCTGACAGTTTGCATTTTAGCTTTTTTCTAATATTAAGAAAGAAAAACTATTTAATGATTAATAGATTTATTTAAACAAAGGGCTTCCCTGGTGGCTTAGATGATAAAGAATGTGCCTACAATGAACAAGATTGTGTTGGATCCCTGGGTTGGGAAGATCACCTGGAGAAAGGACTTGTGGCTACTCACCCCAGCATTCTTGCCTAGAGAATTTCATGGACAGAGGAGCCTGGCGGGCTACAGTCCATGGAGTCACAAAGAGTCTGACATGACTGAGCAACTAACACTTTCACTTTTCACAGATCCTCCTACGTATAACAGGAAAATCTCCTTTAAAATTTTGTTGTTGTTGTTGTTGTAGCTAAGAAGTGGAAAGACATAGTGATGTTAAAGAAGAATTTCCGAAACAATAATTAGATTAATATTTCTAGGATGAGCCTCTGGTTCATTAAGCATAGGTTTGAAAAGCAGTCTAGGGTAAGACGGTGGTAGATACTGAATGCTAAGTTAAATAAAGAGTTTATCTGGTGCATAATCGGGAGAGTGAGGACCAAGTGAAGTAATATTTAATATATATACAGCTTGTACGATAGTGCCTTTCACACACTGAAGTCTCAGTCTACGCTAGCTCTCATTGTTGTATTGTTGGTAACAGAAAAGTATAGCAGAAACAAACTAAAATGACTCAGTTACAGTATAACTTCAGGCAATATGATAGTACCTTGGGGCACAATACTGTTGACCTACTTTTCTGTTAGTCTTCTGTTGAAAGAGAAAACAAACTGAAAGTCAGAGGACTGCAGGTCAGATGCTTGTTTACTTATTTGGAGTCAGGTCTAGGGGAAGTTTGGAAAAGCATTACTGAGACCGTTTACTACACTGCTTTTTATTCTATGAAGTTTGCTTTAAAATTAAAAGTTGACTTGAATTTTTATTAGTCTAAAATAACAGATTGCTTGTAGCACATTAATATAGAAAATGTCTCTAGAACCAATACATGATATTAGAAGTTATATGCACACACATACATCTACCCTACTTTAAAATAATACAAACAGAATAATCCTCTGGAAAAACAAGTAGATAAATTTAATTATCTTTAAAATAATTTGATATTGAGTTGATGTAACTAAAAAAGCTAAAGCACTGTTTTTACATTATTTTGCTATAGTTCTCCCTGTTGAAATCATTTTAGAAAAAATGTGTATTTGCTTTATCAATACTAACAAAAATTAAAGTAAGAAAATTCCATTATATTCTCTAGGTATTTTCTCTTTTGACTTCATTTAGATTAGAACAGAAAAACTGTAACACATTTGAGTTAAAAGATGAAGTTGTGGGGACTTTCCCAGTGGTCCAATGGTTAAGATTTCACCTCTCAAAGACGGGGGTGAGGGTTTGACCCCTGGTCAGGGAGCAAAGATCACACATGACTGTGGTCAAGAAACAAAAGCATAAAAGAGAAGCAGTGTTGTAACAAATTCAGTAAATGACTTTGAAAAGGGTTCACACCAAAAAGTCCTTTAAAAAAAAATGAAGTTGCTCTTTGAAATAGCATTTAACTGAGAAATATTTTCCAAATAAATTTGTCTGTGTTTATAAGCCGATCTGGAACTGATTTAGAACCTTGCTTTTTAAACTTTTCTCCCTATCCTCACCATTCTCAGCTCTCAAATAAATAGCATATGAAGAATAAAAATGTGAGCTTCCCAGGTGCCTTAGTGGTAAAGAATCCACCTGCCAATGCAGGAGACATGGGTCTGGTTCCTGGGTTGGGAGGATCCCTTGGAGGAGGAAATGGCAACCCACTCCAGTATTCTTGCCTGGGAAATCTCATGGACAGAGGATGGTGGTGGGCTACAATTCATGGGTTTGCAAAGAACTGGACACGACTGAGTACATGCATGCCACAGAAATGTAGTATAAAATCTCTCAACATGAGATGCTGGTATTACTCAACCAGCTCTAAAAGAAACAGCTGAAGGCGGGCATAAGTAGAAGGATGAACAGTCACCAAAATTCCCCCAAAGTTGGCACACATACTTGGAAAATTGCCCAAGCCACAGATAAAATGAGGCTCAGCAGGAACCTACAGATCCCTGAGGGGATGATGGCTTTGGAAATGTCCTATTTCTAGAACATCCCTGAGGTGTCTTTTTTAGCCAAGCATGGTCATGAGTTCACTTGACCCCAGGCTCTAGCACAGCTAACTCATGTCAGACACGGCTCTGAGACCACCAGGAGAAGCCATGTGTCTGTGACACAGCAAGGAAACCAGGGCCAGGGCCGTGGCCACAGGATGGCTTTGTTCCCATGACGGGCAATGTCTGTGTTTCCTCTGTGTGGCTGTGTATGTGTGGGTGTGCTCAGCTATGTCCAACTCTTTATGACCCAAGGACTGTAGTGCACCAGGCTCCTCTGTCCCTGGGATTTCCCAACCAAGATTACTGGAGTAGGTTGCCGGAAGCTTGATCCAGGGGGAAGTTAGAGGTTCTGTGGTAAAGAATCCATCTGCCTGTCAATGCAGGAGACACAGGAGACTCGAGTTCGATCCCTGGATTGGGAAAATCCCCTAGAGGAGAACATGACAACCCACTCCCATATTCTTGCCCAGAGAATGCCATTGACAGAGGAGCCTGGTGTGCTACAGTCCATGGGGTTGCAAAACGGTTGGACATGACTAAGCAACTAAAAAACAACAATAACCTATTGCATTGGCCTGTCTTTCTAATTTCCAGCCAAGACGGTTTTAACTTTTGCAGCTTTATAAATTAATGCCTTTTTTAGATACTTGATGCATACTCCACTTGTATGTGGACTGCAGAATAGGGCGATGCTGCTTTTCTTTGTCTAGATAATATATTTCAACACTTGTTTGTCTTAGTGTTACCTTGACATAACAGTCATTTAAAACCCCCAGCTTTTCACACATGGACTGTAACTGTGCCAGGTTTCCTTAAGTTGCGAGATTAAAAAGACAAAATATTGCAGGACAATATGTTCTCTGATACTAAATCACCTGGAGAAGGCAATAGCACCCCACTCCAGTAGTCTTGCCTGGAAAATCCCATGGACGGAGGAGCCTGGTGGGCTGCAGTTCATGGGGTAGCTAAGAGTTGGACATGACTGAGCGACTTCACTTTCACTTTTCACTTTCATGCGCTGGAGAAGGAAATGGCAACCCACTCCAGTGTTGTTGCCTGGAGAATCCCAGGGACGGTGGAGCCTGGTGGGCTGCCGTCTATAGGGTCACACAGAGTCGGACACGACTGAAGCGACTTAGCAGCAAATCACCTCCTTTTAATTCTGGCTGATGACTTGATGCTTTAATGTTGAAGTAAGTGTCCAGTGCATTGACCATTTTCTTCAGCTTTGTCTCACTTAAAAATTAATTGAATATGCTCTTAAATGATAGTGAAATTATAAGATAACAATGGAATAGAACATACAAGACCCAAGGAAGAGGCATCCTTATGGCAGTATATGTTAGCATTTATCTTCCTCTTAGATCAGCCTATTAAAATTAGAACTTTCAACTATTTTTCAGTCAATTTATACTCATAGATATATAATTTATATCTTCTATCCAATTTTATCTTATGTAAGAGTCAGAAACTTAGAGGTTTAGATAAAATCATATATATTCTTTGACATTGCTTTCATCTATTCAAGATAATCTATCATGAAAATAAAATGAAATTAATTCAGTATTAACAGTCTTCATGAGACATTCTTATTCCTACCATTTTGTAGTTTTTTAGTATTCAAACTACTTTTACTTAATAACAGTCTTAAAATTTTCTAAGATATTTACTTCAGGTTTCTGTTCTAGCATCCATTTCTCTTTCCTACAATCTTGAAGCCACCACATAAATTCATTTTATTTCCATTATTATTTTAAGATTAATATTAACAGTTCTGTTCTTATAGACCAAGCCAATTTTTGGTGTCCTAAAATGGAAATTATGCCAACTTGGAACATTGCTTCTATTTAACATCATCATTAGCTTGTTTTCTTTTTTAAAAAAGTTCACAATATATTTATTAATTTAAAAAACCCTAATACTTATTGACTATCTATTATGTGTTCAGTAGTGTTTTAAGTACTTTCATCTTAAAAAAAAAAAAAACTGAAGAAAAAAGATTCTGTAATTTAGTTGAGATCACCTAATAATTGGTGGAGTGAAGACACATATTTAAGCATTTTGCCATATAGCCCATGTCCTAAAGCCCTATACTGAATGCTTTCTTATAAGCATAAAATCAGTCCTGTAATCACTCATATTCTATTTTAATTTATCAGTTTTTACCAGATGTTCAGTTACACTTGTCTTGATTAATTTAAATTCAGTAAAAATAATGTCATTTAAAAATGGTTTTGTCATGTTTACATTTGTCTCACTGTATAATATAGCAACTGTGCTAATGGGTAAAGAAGATGTGGTACATATATTCGATGGAATATTGCTCAGCCTAAAAAAAGAATGAAATTGGGTCATTTGTAGAGATGTGGATAGATTTAGAGTCTGTTATTCAGAGGGAAATAAATCAGAAAGAGAAAAATTATTGTGTTTTAATGCCTCTATGTGCAATGTAAAAATATGGTACAAAATGATCATCAGTTTCTTACTATTGGCTCAGCCAACTGGTACTTAGGACTCAAGCTACACATCACTAAACTGTTTGAGTCCAAGAAAGTGAAGATTAGGGGGCAAGTTTTGCTTCCTCTCTGTAGTCTACCAATTTTTACCACTTTGATTAACCTCTTCTTTATGTACTTGGAACTAAAAATAGTCTTTAATTTGTTTTGATTACTTTTGGCATTTTAAAGAAATATCAGTTCTGTACCTTTCTAATGTTCTTCTAAAAGGTTTTCCTCAGAATGTCTAATCACCCTTTGTAACACTATTACATTAACAGCTGTTATCACAACGCTGCTTAGAAAGAGAACCATAATTTTTGAGGAGAAAACACTGTAACAAAGCCTTGAGTACTGAATATGAGGCACTGAGGATCCTAATCTTTTGCAGAAATTTTCTCTCTAACGTTTGGTGATAACTCTGGGTTAATTCCCAAGCAGATGAGAAACAAAAAGATAGTTTCATAAAGTATCAAACCAGTCAATCCTAAAGGAAATCAGTCCTGAATATTTATTGGAAGGATTGATGCTGAAGCTGAAGCTCAATACTTTGGCCACCTGATGTGAAGAACTGACTCATTGGAAAAGACTCTGATGCTGAGAAAGACTGAAGACAGGAGGAGAAGGGGATGATAGAGGATGAGATGGTTCGATGGCATCACTGACTTGATGGATGTGAGTTTGAGGAAGCTCTGGGAGTTGGTGATGGACAGGGAAGCCTGGCACGCTGCAGTCCATGGGGTTGCGAAAAATCAGACCCCACTTAGCGACTGAACTGAACTGAACTGAAGGACCTTCAAGAAGAGTTCACAATATAATCTCACCACAAAGCACAGATTTCAGACGGTCCCTCAACTCATATGCCATAAAACTGAGAAGTCTAAAGAAAGTTTATCTATATTTCCAACTGACGTATCTCATCTAAGTTGTATTGGTTATATAATTAAAAAAACAACCATATACAAAAATCTTGAGGAATTATGCTCATTGTTTAAGTCACTTCGAAAGTATCTAAACATTAATTTCTCATCTCTTCTTTTTAAAACAAATGCCACTAATCATGCTTTAATTATACATCTCTGGGTCTTCACAAGGATGAAGTGCTCCTTGTTCTGAAATTTTTCTTCTGATAGTTTAAAAAATAAAAATAAAAAGGTTAGCCACTTGACAATAGAAAAATATAATCAAGCAGCTTAACTCTTCAGCAAACAGGTACTTGTGGTCATAGAAAGCTGTGTGCTAGAACACTTTAAAACGAGGATCCTAGAAGGGTCCCACCTGTTCAGTCATCTACTTGTCTGAAGTGAGCGCTGAATGTCATATCATTTCATCAAGAGTTTATGTATAAAATTGTGGACCATTATGTATTTGCAAGAGGTTTCATAGGGCAAATTGTTACAGCGTGACCTGTAACTATTTCTTTGACTTCTACTGAAATATCTAATTCAAACAGTATTCACAGTGCTGGGGAAAACATGTCAAAATGTTTAAGAAGAAAAATATATTTCTGAAATCAAATTCACATATACATCTTAACATTTTATATGGGCTCTGTACTGCCTGTATATAAATAGGTAGAAATACAATGTTTGATTTTCCAAACTGTTAATAGTATAGTTTCCATTTGCAACAAAATTTGTGTGTACCATACTGTGCGTGCGTGCTCAGTTGCTTCAGTCATGTCCAACTCTGTGTGACCCCATGGACTGCAGCCCACCAGACTCCTCTGTCCGTGGAATTTCCTAGGCAAGAATACTAGAGTGGGTTGCCATTTCCTACTCCAGGGGGTCTTCCCAACGTCGAGCATGCAGCGTTTCCTGAGTCTTCTGCGCTGCAGGCAGATTCTTTACTGCTGACGCACCTGGGAAGCCCGCTACTGTACTACACCAAGTAACACCAGTTAAGATTTCATGGAGAGGTTTCAGTTCAGTTACTCAGTCATGTCTGACTCTTTGCGACCCCATGGACTGCAGCATGCCAGGCCTCCCTGTCCATCACCAACTCCCACAGTTTACCCAAACTCATGTCCATTGAGTTGGTGATGGTTTACAGACAACAAAAATGATCTTGGATATTTTGTGCTGTGCTGGGCTTAGTCGCTTCAGTTGTGTCCAGCTCTTTGTGACTCCCTGGACTGTAGCCCGTCAGGCTCCTTTGACCATGGAGATCTTCCAGGCAAGAATACTGGAGTGGGCTGTCACGCCCTCTTCCAAGGGATCTTCCCAACCCAGTGCTGGAACCCAGGTCTCCTGCATTGCAGGTGGATCCTTTCCTGTCTGAGCTATCAGGGAAGCACAAGGTTACTGGTGTGGTTATCCGAACCCTTCTCCAGGGGAACTTCCTAACCCAGGAGTTGAACTGAGATCTGCTGCATTGCAGGAAGATTCTTTATCAGCTGAGATTCCAGGAAGCCCCTTGAATGTTTTGAAATGATGCAATTCAAGAAAGGAAATTACCTAAGAATAAATGTCACTCCAAAACAAAAGTAAGTTCCAAAAATTTATAAATAATAGATTTAACAAGATAGTAAAATCTTACATATATAATGCTGCAGTATAAATTCACCAAGTAAGAAAAATCAGATCAGAACATGAAACTACTGAGAAAAACAAAAACAGCACTACACACCAGATGTATACAAAGCAGGTGTGTTGACACACAAGTGAGACAAAACATTCTTAAAAAGGCAAGACTTTTAAAATCACTCATTGATATATATTCTAGGTGAGAAATGAATCAAAATAAAGAATTCAATAATGTAAACAACTAATCGTGTCAAAGATAGACAGCAGAGGCCCTAACAATATAAAATCAACTTCCAAAATATCTCACTGTAGCTATAAAAATTCAATTTCAAAAATGATTATTAATATAAAAAATTAAAAATTTTATTTTTACTGTATCACTAGTTTTTTGTATTTTTTGTATACACATATAACTGATATCATACAGTATTTCTTTTCTCTGTTTAACTTACTTCATTTAATATGATAACCTCTGGGCTTCCCTGGTGGCTCAGTTCGTAAAGAATTTTTGCAATGCAAAAGACACCAGTTCAATTCCTGGGTTAGGGAGATCCCATGGAGAATGGATAGGCTACCCACTCCAGTATTCTTGGACTTCCCTGGTGGCTCAGAGTTAAAGAATCTACCTGTAACATGGGAGACCTGGGTTCAGTTCGTGGGTTGGGAACATCCCCTGGAGGAGGGCATGGCAATCCACTCTATTATTCTTGCCTGGAGAATCGCCACAGAGGAGCCTGGTGGGCTACAGTCCATGGAGTTGCAAAGAGTCAGACACACCTGAGCAACTCAGCACAGAACAGCATGATAACCGCTGCTGCTGCTGCTGCTGCTGCTGCTGCTGCTGCTAAGTCACTTCAGTCGTGTCTGACTCTGTGCGACCCCACAGGTGACAGACCACCAGGCTCCCCCATCCCTGGGATTCTCCAGGCAAGAACACTGGAGTGGGTTGCCATTTCTTTCTCCAATGCATGAAGCTGAAAAGTGAAAGTGAAGTTGCTCTGTCGTGTCTGATTCATAGCGACCCCATGGACTGCAGCCCACCAGGCTCCTCCGCCCATGGGATTTTCCAGGCAAGAGTACTGGAGTGGGGTGCCATTGCCTTCTCCTAGGTCCATCCATATTGCTGTAAATGGCATTATTTCATTCTTTGTACGGTTGAGTAATAGTCCATTGTATATACGTACCATATCTTTTCATCCGTCAATGGACACTTAGAGTACGCTCATGTTATTATTTACAAATAATGCTGCTATGACCACTAAGTTGCATGACTTTTTGTATTACATATTTTCTCACTTTCATGTGCTCTATTATCATCTTCTTAAACTAGTATTAGATGCACGTTTAGAACTTCTCTTTCATTTCCCTTTATTTTCAACTTGTAACTCATATCTTTCCTGTGTTTATTCTGTGCTTCCATAAACTGGCCTTCCAATTCCTTATTTCATCCTCTGTTTCCAGTCTAATGTTGAACTCTTCACAGGTTCTTTTTTTAACTTCAAAGACTCAGACATAAAGATTATTGAGATTCTACCATTTGGAGCTGCATGAACAGTACATATAAAAAAGGCCCTAGTCATCTGGGTTGATTTTTTTTAAGAGACAACTGAAGGGTATGCCCTTTTTTTTGCCAATCATGCTGCTTTCTATTTCTTACTACCATATGACGAAATCCCTATTTAATGCACTACTTTGCTCCCTAGACTCCACTGTAATGCACTCTTGTTTCCTTCTGGATTTTCAATTCCATTATTTCTGGTTCACCTCTTCAACTTTTACAAGTATTTTTTTGTCCCTTAATTTAGGGAGGGACTTCCCAGGTGGTGCTAGTGGTAAAGAATCTGTCTGCCCATGCAGGAGACAGAAAGAGATCCAGGATTGATCCCTGGATCAGGAAGATCCCCCAGAGGAGGGCATGGCAGCCCACTCCAGTATTCTTGCCTGGAGAATCCCATGGACAGAAGAGCCTGTTGGACTACAGTCCATGGGGTCACAGAGCATCAGACACATCTGGGCAACTAAGCGCAGCACAATACAGGGCTGTGTTTCTTGCACTGACTACCAGGTAATTCTTTTCTCTGGTCTGTTTAATCCTCACACCAAGGTACTAAGTCATAAACATTCTCAGGAACTCTTTTCACCAATGACCCTGGTTGAATGTATAAAAACCTACCCTAGTTCCTAGATGTTTCTAGCCCTGAGAAATCTGCTTTTGGATAGCTGGAATATTGAAGCTCATAAGAGGATTGAGTTAATGTGGCCCAGTTAGGAGGTCAGCCCAGAATAACTCTGTATTCCTTCTCCTCTTGTACAGAGAGTAAAAAGGTGATATCAACCCCATAGACATCTCACAGATTACGCCTACAGAAAGAACAGGAATCCTGCTGGTGCTCAAGGCAGGGACTGAACTCTACATGGTTTTTCTCTGGCTAGCTGCAAGAAAGAGAGGAGTTGTCAACAGGCACACAATGTGTACATTCCCAATCACTGGAAGAAGACTGCAGAGCAAGGGCTGCTATAAATGGAAAATAGACAACAAGCAAACAGAGATCCCCTGGCAACTATAAAGTATATATTACTCCATGAAAGATAACGGTAACCGTAACAAGCTTATGATATATGAACACCTTGAGACTCACGTGATGAGGACACTATCTTCCTAAAAATGTGCACAAAATAATGCTTTTGGATGGACGGCATATACAGTGTCTGCCTCAGAAGACGTTTATAACCTCTGGTTATAGACTTGTGTGTGACGTTTCAGGTCCGCTGAAAGGCAATTACAAAGGCTTTACTTGAGGGAGAGCTGTCCTGCCCACAGCAGACGCCAACACAGCCAGCATCTGCAGGGTCTATGAGGAGATGCTGTCAAAGACTTGGGGAGCCCTGGCCAGCCAAATCCTTAGATGCCTGCTTAGTTTGGGGCCCCAAATCCCACATCGGAGGCCCTGCACAGATGTCTTCTTCAGGTACCTCTACTGAGCCTTCCTTACTAAGAGGAGGGAGAGGGAGAAACCTTCAAGACACTGTCCCCATCCTGACCCATTGTTTCATATTTCCCATTCATATCCTGCCCCTCCCGCTCCTTGTGGTCCCTAGGTCCATTAATCCTCTGGAGGCTTTTGTCTTGGGGGCAGTTCTTATGATTAAGTGAGATGAGGCACCCTCGCCCACTTCTGTGCTGGCCCACCTGGTCCTTGATCAAAACATCCTTCAGTGGAAGGAAAATTGAACTGGAAGTGTAGGTGGTTTCTCCAGTTTTCACCTTTTGAGTGTACTATCACAGAAGTGACCAAGAGCTTTATGGTTTTCAGTCTGGCTCTTAATCCTTTAAGGGACTATTTCCACACCTGGTCGTTTAGCTCTGTCTATAGTGTCTGACACTGCCCTGGTGCTGATGCTCAGTCCTTTCATCAAGTTTAGAGGTGATGCTCAACTGTTCGTTTAGTTGCTCTCAGTAAAACTCTTGACATCATCCTTGTTTGCTGTTGTTTAGCTGCCAAGTTGTGCCTGACTCTTTGCAATCCCATAGATTGTAACACACCAGGCTTCCCTGTACTTCACCATCTCCCCGACTTTGCCCAAGTTCATGTCCATTGAATCAGTGATGCCATGTAATCATCTCATCCTCTGTCACCCTCTTCTCCTCCTGCCTTCAATCTTTCCCAGCATCAGGGTAACTTTTCCAATGAGTCAACTGTTTGGTCCAAACATCATTCTTACTGGACCCAAAATGTTATAGTAACATACATTCTTCAGAATTAAGATGGACCGTCAGAGGAACATCAGTCAAGACTCTCCACTCTTGCTCTAAGAGACCAAGTAAATATCTCTTCTTTCCTTGGGTTGGCCAAAAGGTTCATTCTGTGTTTTCCATATGATGTTATGAGAAAACTTTTTGGCCAACTTAATATTTGCACTGTTCTCATGCATAAAGTCAGATCAACTGAATTTTTCATGTCTGGACTATAGTTATGATTAAATAGTTGTCTGGGTATAAAACAAGAGAGTTAATGAGCATCTGTAGCTTTGATATTCTGCTAATGAAACCATATTCTAGTTTGCTGGGTTTAATAAATTACATTAGAGTGTATTCAGTAAATCCCCACTGGGATCCATTTTCTCCAAGACCATCTAGAAACCTTTCCTTAATTATTTTTAAAACCACTGCTGACAGCTAAAACTCTCAAAAAGGTGTTCTATTAATAGTTTTCAGAGCTAGGATTTTTTTTTTAATTTCTGAAAGCAGATATTTTTACTTTAATTAAACAACAAGAACTGTGTACTTTGTAATGGTTCTTCCTTTATCATGACTTCTAGGTAACTCAGACAGGGATTTCTTCAATAGTGTCTATTCTTTTAAATATGACTTTCCATTTTAAACATGGTTTTAATTACTCATGTCTTCTTTCAACTCAATTTAAAATATTTTAAAAATTAAGAAAGAGATTAAAAAGCAATCAATCAATGAAGACAACAAATGATATTTAATCAACAATCAATGAATACGTGTGATTTGATTTTGGAACAGAAAAAGTATTCAAAGAACCACTGCAAATTAAAACAATGCCTGTCTTTAAAAATTGCCAAAATGATTATAAAGATAAGAGAAAATAGGTTTTAATGGACATCTTCGTTATGAAACCCAAAGGCCATGTCCAACTATAGACAATTGTAGGTGATTTAGGAAAAATATAGCAGATGTTACTGGTGAGCATTTATTTTCTACACTTCATTATAAATCTCTCTCTGGTCAGCTGTGTGTGTGTGTGCATGGTAAGTCGCTTCAGTCATGTCTCTTTGTGACCCCATAGACTGTAGCCCACCAGGCTCCTTTGTCCATGGGCATTCTCCTGGCAAGAATACTGGAGTAGGGGCCCATGCCTTCCTCCAGGGGATATTCCGAGCCCAGGGATCAAAACTGGGTCTCCTTCACTGCAAGAGGATTCTTTACTATATGAACCACTGGGGAAGCCCTCTCTACTCATTTCAGTCAGTCAGTTCAGTCACTCAGTCATGTCTGACTCTTTGCGACCCCATGGACTGCAGCACGCCAGGCCTCCCTGTCTATTACCAGCTCCCGGAGTTCACTCAGACTTGTGTACACTGAGTTGGTGATGCCATCCAGCCATCTCGTCCTGTCATCCCCTTCTCCTGCCCCCAATCCCTCCCAGCATCAGAGTCTTTTCCAATGAGTCAGTTCTCTGCATGAGGTGGTCAAAGTATTGGAGTTNTCCCTGTCTATTACCAGCTCCCGGAGTTCACTCAGACTTGTGTACACTGAGTTGGTGATGCCATCCAGCCATCTCGTCCTGTCATCCCCTTCTCCTGCCCCCAATCCCTCCCAGCATCAGAGTCTTTTCCAATGAGTCAGTTCTCTGCATGAGGTGGTCAAAGTATTGGAGTTTCAGCTTTAGCATCAGTACTTCCAAAGAAATCTCAGGGCTGATCTCTTTTAGAATGGACTGGTTGGATCTCCTTGCAGTCCAAGGGACTTTCAAGAGTTTTCTCTAACACCATAGTTCAAAAGCATCAATTCTTCAGTGCTCAGATTTCCTCACAGTCCAACTCTCACATCCATACATGACCACTGGGAAAACCATAGCCTTGTCTAGATGGACTTTTGTTGGCAAAGTAATGTCTCTGCTTTTGAATATGCTCTCGAGGTTGGTCAGAGCTTTCCTTCCAAGGAGTAAGTGTCTTTTAATTTCATGGCTGCAATCACCATCTGCAGTGATTTTGGACCCCCCAAAATAAAGTTTGACACTGTTTTCACTGTTTCCCCATCTATTTCCCATGAAGTGATGAGACCGGATGCCATGATCTTAGTTTTCTGAATGTTGAGCTTTGAGCCAACTTTTTCACTCTCTTCTTTCACTGTCATCAAGAGGCTTTTAGTTCCTCTTCACTTTCTAATGTAAGAGTGCTGTCATCTGCATATCTGAGGGTACTGATATTTCTCCCGGCAATGGCAATCTTGATCCCAGCTTGTGCTTCTTCCAGCCCAGTGTTTCTCATGATCTAGTCTTTTAGAAGCATCCAAATCTCCTGGATGAGAATCAGGGTATTAGAGCAGGAACACAAAGAAAGGACAGGTGAGTTCTAGTTTTATACTGACAATAAAGAGCTACTAACAAAAAATAGGTCGTGCTCAAGGCTGGACATACGGTGCACCCCACAGCTGTGATATGAAAGAGCACAGAGAGAGAGACACAATCACCCAGGCAGGAATCTTGGAGTCTGGATGAAGGTCACCTAGGTTAGACCTAGGTGGGGCAGGGAAATGAGGTGTTTCCATGGAGCAGGAGCCAAGACAAGAAGAGGAGGGGTTTGACTGGAAGCACCAATCTGAGGAGCTGGTGTGGTCACTCCAGATCACAGAACGTTAATCTAGGAAGGCAGGCCAGGATGCAGACACTAATTCTTCTCTCTCTCAGAAGTACATCAATCTGCTCTGACTGAGATGCTGGTTCAGGCCTTTGCAGCCAAAGTTGGTTGCTCATCTCCCATGGATGGTCTGGTTTAAGAACACCCTCTTGTGCCCTGAGATTTAAATGAATGCATTTCACTCCCTGAATTTCCACCCACCTACTCCCCTTTATAAGCCCAAATTCTTGGATGTTCAAGAAAAGATGATGGGTCTTGGACTTAGGATATGATGTGGTCATATGGAAGGAAAACTTGCTTCTTGCAATTCAGGATGATTGGAAAGAATAAAACTCACATCTGCATGTGAAGTTTAACCTTCCCAACCTGTTTTCTCATTTATAACAGAGATAATAATGCCAAGATTATTGGGAGTGTTCCAGCTATGTAAATCACAGCAGACATTCCATTAACTCTAGCTAATAATAGTTTTTGATTACTAGAACTCTGCCTATGGCTTTACCATTTCATTGTGGTATAATGATATTTTAAACTTTTAAACTATCTATTATTTTAAAATAGTTATCTAAATTATTGTATTTCCATATATTTTCTATCTCCTACCTTCAATTTTCTTTTTACCTTTATTTTTCTGGCTATTGCTTTCATCATGGAAAATACTGAGGTCAGAGATTGAAGGGCTCATCTTCGAAAGATGAGACACAAATGCATTTGTGTTCTTGCTGGAAGCTAAACAAATTGTAATTGTTTTCATTGAAAATCCAGTAGGATAGGAAAGCCTTCATTATAACAGGCTGAATATAAACAAGTAAAGCATGTCCCTTCTGTTAGCAACCTCCACTTCATATATTTTTTAAAAATACATATTTTAGTCTATTCTTTCTTGACATTCCCAAATTAAATGACAAATGATATAATCATTGTGCCAGTTAAACCTCTAAAAGGTTTATTAATAAAGAATTAAAAGCCTGAAAGAGTTGTTATTCTAGAGAATCATTAATCTTATTCATACAAAAAAATAACCTAAAGTCAAGTTACATTTATGAAAAAGCTGTCTTAAATGAAGTAATATAAGAAATTTTTATAGTGACATCATTGTAATATGAACATCATTGGAAGGACTGATGCTGAAGCTGAAGTTCCAATACTTTGGCCCCCTGATGTGAAGAGCTGACCCATTGGAAAAGATCCTGATGCTGGGAAAGACTGAAGGTGGGAGGAGAAGGGAGTGGCAGAGATGACATGGTTGGATGGTATCACTGACTCAATGGACACGAATTTGAGTAATACTGGGAGACAGTGGAGGATAGAGGAGCCTGGTGTGCTGCAGTTCATGATGTTGAAAAGAGTCGGACATGACTTAGCCACTGAACAATAATGACACCAAACATTGCAGCAAATATATAAAATTAAGTGGGTATCTTTAAAAACTAAAATATAGATTCAACTTATCAAGGTAGTATGATGTTTAAAAATGAGTGCTGGAAGTAAACCATGAGAAGTCTTGTCTCTACTGCACCATTTGCCAGTTTTGTGTATTAAAAAATGTTGCTTTTCATCTCCTTGTCTCAGTTTCTATATCTGAAAGTGGCAATAGTAGTGCCCACATCAGGTACTGTGTGAAGAAAAGTCTTGACACACAGGAAGTGGATCAATAAATATTGGATCTCACTTTCTAGCTGTGTATTTGTTTTCTCATACAACAAGCATTTATTGAGCATCTACTATGTGATAGAAACTTAGTTTAGCAGGGAGGAAATGAGGTAGAGATACTTCTACCCTCTGGAGCTTACATGCAAATGAGAACTTCAGTTCAGTTCAGTTGCGCAGTCGTGTGTGACTCTGTGACCACATGGACTGCAGCACGCCAGGCCTCCCTGTACGTCACCAACTCCCAGACTTTACTCAAACTCATGTCTATTGAGTCGATGATGTCATCCAACCATCTCATCCTCTGTCGTCCTCTTCTCCTCCTGCCTTCAATCTTTCCCAGCAACAGGGTCTTTTCCAATGAGACAGTTCTTTGCATTAGGTGGCCAAAGTACTGGAGTTCCAGCTTCGGCATCAATCCTTCCAATGAATATGCAGGACTGATTTCCTTTAGGATGAACTGGTTGGATCTCCTTGCAGTCCAAGGGACTCTCAAGAGTCTTCTCCAACACCACAGTTCAAAAGCATCAATTCTTCAGCGTTCAGCTTTGTCCATAGTCCGACTCTCACGTCCATACATGGCTATTGGAAAAACCATAGCTTGACTAGATGGACTTTGTTGGCAAAGTCTGTTTTTTAATATACTGTCTATGTTGGTCATAACTTTTCTTCCAAGGAGCAAGTTCTTTTAATTCCATGGCTGCAGTCACCATGTGCAGTGATTTTAAAGTCTGTTGCTGTTTCCCCATCTATTTGCAATAAAGTGATGGGGCCAGATGCCATGATCTTAGTTTTCTGAATGTTGAGTTTTAAGGCAACTTCTTCACTCTCCTCTTTCATTTTCATGAAGAGGCTCTTTAGTTCTTCTTCACTTTCTGCCATAAGTGTGGTGTCATCTGCATACCTGAGGTTATTGATATTTCTCCTGGAAATCTTTTTTCCAGCTTGTGCTTCATAAGTTCAGCATTTCACATGATGTACTCTGAATATAAGTTAAATAAGTAGGGTGACAATATACAGCCTTGATGTTCTCCTTTCCTGATTTGGAACCAATCTGTTGTTCCATGTCCAGTTCTAATTGTTGCTTCTTGACCTATATACAGATTTCTCAGGAAGCAGTTTAGGTGGTCTGATATTCCCTTCTTTTCCTAATAATTTTCCACAGTTTATTATGATCCACAAAGTTAAAGGCTTTGGCATAGTCAGTAAAGCAGAAGTAGATGTTTTTTGGAATTTTTTGCTTTTTTGGTGATCCAACAGATGTCGACAATTTGATCTCTGGTTCCTCTGCCTTTTCTAAATCCAGCATGAACATTTATAAGTTCAAATGGGAACTTACATTCTATAATAATATTGCTATCATTGAGGGCCAGGTATGTATCAAGTGCTATACTGATACCTTGCATACAGTATCATATCAAATTAATATCAATGTTGGTGATAAAATAAATTCATAGGAAATAATCATTTCACATCATCAATGTAGTTGCATGGTTAAGAACCAAGTTAACAAATACAATTCTTGGTTCTTGTTGTTTTTCAAATATACTAGCTAGCAATAAATGATGAAAAATTTGTGGGTATTCTGAGGTTGACTATGTTAATGTATACTTCTTTTGTCTGGTTCTAATGTTATTGAGTGAAGACAAGAATGGTTATAATATAAATTGAATCTTCCAGAAGTACTGGTAGTATTTGCAAAAGTTAACACTGCTTTTGCATTAAAAAAACGAAGTATAGTCAATGTAAACTATTATATACATTACAAGGGTACAATACAGTGATTCTCAATTCTTAAAAGATTATACTCTGTGTTCTCTGAGTTGTAATGTACATCCTTTTGTTTATTTTATATTAATACATAGTAGTTTATACCTCTTAATCCCCTACATCTGTGATGTCTCTCCCCCTTCTCTTTCCCCACTGGTTATCATGAGCTTGTTTTCTATAAGCCTGATTCTTTTTTGTTCTATTCACTAGTTCTTTTGATAGTTTTTATATTCCACATATATTCCATGCTCAGTCATGTCTGACTCTTTGCGACCTTGTGGACTATAGCCCACTAGGCTCCTCTGTCCATGGGATCCTCCAGGCAAGAATACTGGAGTGGGTTGCCATTTCCTTCTCCAGGGGATCTTTTTGACCGAGGGATCAAACCTGGGGTCTCCTGCATTGCAGGCAGACGCTTTACCCTTTGAGCCACCAGGGAAGCCCAATTCCACATATAAATGACATCATACAGCACTGGTCTTTTACTGTCTGACTTATTTCACTTAGCATAATAGCCTCTACGTTCATCCATGTTGTTGCAAATGGCAACAATTTCAGGATTTCCTATGGCTGAACAGCATTTCACTGTGTGTGTGTCCGTGGGTATGTATCACATCTTCTTTATGCACTCATCTGTTGATGGACACTTCGGTTGTGTCCAAATCTTGGCTAATATAAATAATACTGCTATGGACACTTGGTGCTTATATCTTTCCAAATTAGTGTTTTTGTCTTTTCAGACATATGGGGTTGCTGGGTTATATGATAGTACGTTTAGATTTTTAGAAATCACCTTATAGCTTCCCATGTTATCTGCACCAATTTACTTTCCTACCAACAGTGCACTAGGGTTCCATTTTCTGCACATCATAACTAATATTTGTTTTTTGTAGTCTTTTTGACAACAGCCATTCTGACAAGTGTGAGGTGATATCTCATTGTATTTTTGATTACTGGCATAAAAACGGACGTGTAGATTAAACAGAATAGAGAGTCCGTAAATAAACCAATACAATCATGGTCAATTAATTGATGATAAAGGGAGCAAGAATATACGGTGTAAAAAACAGCCTGTTTAATAAGTGCTGCTGGGGAAACTGGACAGATACAAGTAAAGAATGAGAGTCGAGGATGGATTCTCTAACAACGTATACAAAAATCAACTCAAAATGGGTTAAAGATTTAAATGTAAGACTAGATATTATAAAAATCTTAGGTGAAAATAGACAAAGGACACTCTTTGACATAAATTATAGCATTTCTTTTGGATCAGTGTAGTTGCATGGTAAAGAGTCAAGTTAACAAATGCAATTCTTGGTTCTAGTGTAAACTATTTTTCAAATATACTGACTATGTAATAAATAATAATTTAAAATGATGGAGCTTCTGAGGCTGAGTGTGTTAACGTATATATCTTTTGTCTTGTTCTAATGTTTGACATGCTGTTGCTGCTGCTAAGTCACGTCAGTCGTGTCTGACTCTGTGCGACCCCATAGACAGCAGCTCACCAGGCTCCCCCGTCCCTGGGATTCTCCAGGCAAGAGTACTGGAGTGGGTTGCCATTTCCTTCTCCAAATGTTTGACATAAATTATATCAATTTTTGGTATATAGTTTTCCCTAATGCAAAGGAAATAAAAGCAAAAATTAAAAATATGGGACCTAATTACACTTAAAATCTTTTGCACAGCAAAGGAAACCATAAATAAAGCAAAAAGACAACCTACTAAATGGGAGAAATTATTTGTAAATGATATGGCCAATAAAGGATTAACATCCAACATATATGAAGAACTCATACAACTCAACATCAAACAACTTGATTAAAAAATGGGCAGATGAACTGAATATTTTTCCAAAAAGGAAACAAAGATGGCCAGCAGGCACATAAAAAGATACTCTACATCATTTATCAGCAGGGAAATGCAAATCAAAATAAATTAAAACCTTTATGTGATCCCCAGTTATAGTCACTAACTTATATCATGAAGATGAGGCCAATGGTGCAGAGAGCAACCAGGAATAATCATGGGTTCCTACAAGAACCAAAGTTAAAATTTGCCATATTTAAGCATCATGTTCTAAAGAACTTAGGTATTAACCCTAAATCAACTAGAGAGCCTAATTCCTAGGTCCATTCAGCATGCAAGAGATATTCATTTTCCTTTCATCAGGAATATGGAGATTACTGCTCAGTGCTATACGGCAGTCTGGATGGGAAGGGGACTTGGAGGAAAATGGACACTTGGATATGCATGGCTGAGTTCCTTTGATGTTCACTTGAAGCTATCAGAACACTGCTGGTTGGCTATATCCCAAAACAAAAATAAAAGTTGTAAAAAACAAAAGCTTAATGACATTTTTCAGATTTTGTGTTATTCATCAGCTTTGAAAATTTTGTGATTTCCTGTCATTTATTCTCATTATAAATAAATATTCACTTTTATTCTTAAAAAAAGAAAAAGAATATGGAGTTTCCAGAACTAGATAAAAGCAGTGTTAGAGGAAAGTCAGAAGGAAACCAAATGAAGGGTACAAATATAAAGGCTCCTTTTACTTCAGGAATCTGAGACTTCAGTTCCCTCTCCTTGGATAAAGAAACCCAGTTTGTTCCTTCAATTCCTCTGATCTTTGTTTGATTATCAAGTCATCAAAGACCTCTTCCTACCTATACTATGCAGCTTCTACCGAAAACAGCATTCCCCTTTGTCTTCGTGTTTAACTGTTATGGGGGCTTCCCCAGTGGTGGCTCAGACAGTAAAGGATTAGCCTGCAATGCAGGAGACTCAGGGTTGATCCCTGGCTGGGGAAGATCCCTAGAGAAGGGAATGGCAACCCACTCCTGTATTCTTGCCTTGAGTATTCCATGGACAGAGGAGCTTGGCAGGCTACAGTCCATGGGTTCACAAAGACTCAGACATGATTGAGCAACTAACACTTGGCTGTTACAAGTTCTTCCCAACTTGTATCAACAATTGGATTGTTGATTTATTCTCTGTCTCTCCATCCCTTTCTAAACAAGCTCTATTTTTGCCAGGAACATCTCTCTGTTGTTCAATGTTCTGTTGCCTTTCAAGGAAAGTACTCAAGAGACTGTAGCTACNTAAAAGTTGTAAAAAACAAAAGCTTAATGACATTTTTCAGATTTTGTGTTATTCATCAGCTTTGAAAATTTTGTGATTTCCTGTCATTTATTCTCATTATAAATAAATATTCACTTTTATTCTTAAAAAAAGAAAAAGAATATGGAGTTTCCAGAACTAGATAAAAGCAGTGTTAGAGGAAAGTCAGAAGGAAACCAAATGAAGGGTACAAATACAAAGGCTCCTTTTACTTCAGGAATCTGAGACTTCAGTTCCCTCTCCTTGGATAAAGAAACCCAGTTTGTTCCTTCAATTCCTCTGATCTTTGTTTGATTATCAAGTCATCAAAGACCTCTTCCTACCTATACTATGCAGCTTCTACCGAAAACAGCATTCCCCTTTGTCTTCGTGTTTAACTGTTATGGGGGCTTCCCCAGTGGTGGCTCAGACAGTAAAGAATTAGCCTGCAATGCAGGAGACTCAGGGTTGATCCCTGGCTGGGGAAGATCCCTAGAGAAGGGAATGGCAACCCACTCCTGTATTCTTGCCTTGAGTATTCCATGGACAGAGGAGCTTGGCAGGCTACAGTCCATGGGTTCACAAAGACTCAGACATGATTGAGCAACTAACACTTGGCTGTTACAAGTTCTTCCCAACTTGTATCAACAATTGGATTGTTGATTTATTCTCTGTCTCTCCATCCCTTTCTAAACAAGCTCTATTTTTGCCAGGAACATCTCTCTGTTGTTCAATGTTCTGTTGCCTTTCAAGGAAAGTACTCAAGAGACTGTAGCTACTCAATAAATATTCATTGTATGAACAAAATAATGATTGGGAATATTTTACATTGGCCTTTTGGGATTTTGATGACTGTCTGTCTGCATCCTTCCAAGCCCAGGAGGATGAGACAGACACCTAAGTGAACAAAGAGAAAGAATTCTCCTTTTGGAGGTGCTGGAGTGTCTACAACTGGCCTCCCTGGGCAACTAGGGAGGTCTCCCTCTCCATATACCCAGCAGGAGATTAAGAGCAGACATCTTCACTTGTATATATTCACCAGTTCCTACCAAGATGATGCTTTAGCCTTAGACATACACTCAGTTACTGTGTGGTCAAGATCTACTGGCACATGGCCTTGCTTCTGGTTTCCTGTGACTGACTGAGCATAAGTGTGATTTTCTTCCCTTACGATGTCCTTTTGAATGATGGTTTTTTTTTTAATATATACATATATATATATTTTTTTTTTAGTTTGTTTTGCTTTACAATACTGTACTCATTTTGCCATACATTGACATAAATCAGCCATAAGTGTACCTGAGTTCCCAATCAGGACCCCCCCTCTTCCCCCAGTGATGGTTTTTAAAAAAGTTCTAAATAGAGTAATTTCACATCAAAGAAGAAAACATGCTAGGGTGGGCTAAGTCTGAGGGCAGGTTGGTCATATCAGTTAGGAATGCATTTGGCAGGCTTCCCATGTGGTTCAGTAGTAAAGAATCCACCTGCTAAAGCAGGTGAGCTTTAGCATTTGTGAGGATTTTTAGGATTTGTGAGCTTGTGGACTGTAGCCCTCTAGGCTCTTCTGATTTCCCTGGCAAGAATACTGGAGTGGGTTGCCATTTCCTGCTCCAGGGGATATTCCCAATAAATGACTTGGTTCTTCAGTCTGAAATATGAATGGGTAAACATGACCATGAAGCATTTTTGAAACATTAAGAATACAGGAGAAAATGTGTATGATGAATAAATGAAAAAGTTAACAATGAAAAATGGATCATAATTTGAGGAACATCTTAAGTTATGGTGAGATGTCAAACAGCATTGGGGCATTCAATACAGCAAGGAATCCTCACTTTATTAATATTGACAAAGTTTCCTTTTGGCCTGTTATTTTAAGTTAAATATGTAACCAAATGCTGTGAGATTATTAAAAATTTAGAAATGGATAGGAAAGGGGAAGAGGATCATGGGAATGATATAGAAGTAGTGAGAGATAATTAGTCCCTGATTTTCATGGTGGGATGTCAACAAGGATGTAAACTTGAGAAAAATGTATTATTTAAGAAGGAGACAACTATCCAAAGAACTAAAAATACAAAAGAGAAGAAANTGGATAGGAAAGGGGAAGAGGATCATGGGAATGATATAGAAGTAGTGAGAGATAATTAGTCCCTGATTTTCATGGTGGGATGTCAACAAGGATGTAAACTTGAGAAAAATGTATTATTTAAGAAGGAGACAACTATCCAAAGAACTAAAAATACAAAAGAAAAGAAAAAGACCAAACATAGTTAATTCCATGGAGTACGATTGGATTGGATTGTGACTAGTTTATTTTTAATCTCACTCAACTCTGATGTTTTTAGGTTAGAGTCTGAAGAAATATCATTTCACAATAAAAAAAATATTAAAACTATTTTAGACTAAATGCAGAGCTTATATATTCAAATCTATCCAACAAGGATGGTTTAAAGTGAAAGAGTTAGTCACTCAGTTGTGTCTGACTCTTTATGACCCCATGAGCTGTAGCCCCCAAGCTCCTCATTCCGTGGGGTTCTCCGGGCAGGAGTACAGGAGTGGGTTGCCATGCCTTGCTCCAGGGGATCTTCCCAACCCAGGGATGGAACCTAAGTCTCCTGCATTGAAGGTGGATTCTTTACTGTCTGAGTCACCAGGAAACCCAACGATGGCTTGCATTGGGGTAAAATTGAAAATAGTAAACAATTCTTGAAAACAGTTATCTTTTGAACAGAGGGAAGTCAGCTTTAGTGAAATGACTAGAAAGTTAAAGCTTCACACACAGTGTTTCTCTTAACATATTAAATATGAATATAATGCAAATAGATCTTCAAGTATAATTATATTACTCATGAACAATAACAAGGTGTTAATTTCCCCCAGATTAATTACCACTAATGAGCACACCTAATCAGAGAGATTAATGTTATTATCTCTATTACTGGACCTTCCTAAATCCCTCCAGACATTCATTCAGGCAATGATGCCAGCAGAGAGAATGTTATTGCATTTCTCCATCAGAATGATAGAATTCTGGTTGATATAAACAAAAAAACACTCTTTGTAAGGACTAACAGGCAGAGGGTAACAGAGGGTGGGTGCAGGGGCTTCGGCGCTGGTGGAGTTTGCATTACCTTAGTCTAAAAGGATGATCTGGGGACTGCACAAGACAAAGCCTGCTCCAGACACTTGTGTGAGCCCAGTGGAGCTAGGAGGTCACGGAATCAAAACTGTGACAAAGCTCAGAATTAAGGAATTAGAAAGTAGAAAGTGGCTCTCAAGAGTCTTCCTGACTGTGTCCTAGAAGGATCTGAAGGCCACTCAAAAGATGACATATTTTTGTTCAAAATATTCAACGTTGTAAGAAAGGCTTATAATAGACTTATAAATGCAGATATCAAAATTATTTTAATATATACTTAATTTTATTTTTCTGGAAAATACTTTTAAAAATTATTTTATTGATTTTAATTGGAGGCTAATTACAATATTGTGGTGGTTTTTACCATGCATCAACAGGAATCAGCCATGGGTATATGTGTGTCCTCCTATCCTGAACAACCTCCCCCCCTCCGCCATATCACTCCCCACCCCATCACTCTGGGCTGTCCCAGAGCACTGACTTTGAGTGCTCTGCTTCATGCATCGAATTTGCACTGGTCATCTATTTTACGCATGGTCATATACATCAGTTCAGTTCAGTCGCTCAGTCGTGTCCGACTCTTTGCGACCGCAGGAACTGCAGCATGCCAGGCCTCCCTGTCCATCACCAACTCCTGGAGGGTCATATACATGTTTCAGTGGTATTCTCTCAAATCATCCCACCCTTGGAAAATACTTTTAAATTAAACTATTATTAATAATATGACTATTAAACAAGTACCTATTTAATTCCAGCATTTCTCTGTTAGTGATCCTTTCATCATATATGCCTGCTACATCGTTTCAGTCATGTCTGACTCTCTGCAATCCATTGGACTGTAGCCCATCAGGTTCCTCTGTCCATGGGATTCTCCAGGCAAAAATACTGGAGTGGGTTGCCATGCCCTCCTCCAGGGGATCTTCCTGACCCAGGGATTGAACCTGTGTCTCTTAAATCTCCTGCACTGGCAGGCGGATTCTTTACCACTACTGCCAGCTGGAAAGACTTTCATTATATACACATACATACATGCATACATATATGGGCTTTTCTGGTAGCTCAGCAGGTAATGAATCGGCTTGCAATGCAGGAGACCCTGGTTCAATTACTGGGTTGGGAAGTTTCCCTGGAGAAGGGATAAGCTACCCACTCCAGTATTCTTGCCTGGACAAGGGAGGCTGGTGGGCTACAGTTTATGGGATCACAAAGAGTCAGACATTACTGAGTGACTAAGCCCAGCACAGCACGTAAACACACACACACACATATAATTTTAATTAGGTACAATTAGCATGTAAATGTTGTGCACATTTAATGTATATAACTCAATGTTAGAGAATAAGTATACACTTACAAAATCATTATCACTATTAAAGTAATAGACATACCATCATCTCTCAATTTTCCCTCTCACCTCATTATTACTGTTATTTAGTGTATTAGGAACATATCGGAGAAGGCGATGGCACCCCACTCCAGTACTCTGGCCTGGAAAATCCCATAGACGGAGGAGCCTGGTAGGCTGCAGTCCATGGGGTCACGAAGAGTTGGACACAACTGAGTGACTTTTATGCGTTGGAGAAGGAAATGGCCACCCACTCCAGTGTTCTTGCCTGGAGAATCTCAGGGATGGGGGAGCCTGGTGGGCTGCCATCTTTGGGGTCGCACAGAGTTGGACACGACTGAAGAGACTTAGCAACAGCAGCAACAGGAACATTTAACAGAAGATCTACCTTCTTACAAAATCTTAGGTGTACAATATAGTATTGTTAGCTACAAGTGCTGTGTGGTAATCTCTAGAAACTATTTACTTTATGCCAGTTCATTGGTGCACCCTTTGACATGACTTCCCATTCTTCCATTGCCTAGCCCCTGGCAATCACTCTTCTACTCTGCTTCTGAGTGTGACTATTTTAGGTTCCACATACAAGTGAGATGATACAGTGTTTGTATTTCTATGCCTGGCTTATTTAGTTTAGCATAGTGTCCTCCAGAGAAGGCAATGGCACCCCACTCCAGTACTCTTGCCTGGAAAATCCCAGGGATGGAGGAGCCTGGTAGGCTATAGTCCATGGAGTCGCACAGAGTCAGACACGACTCAAGCGACTTAGCAGCAGTAGCAGCAGCAGTGTCCTCCAGGTCCATCCATTTTTCTTGCAAATGGTGGGACCTTCTTCTTTATTAAAGCTAATATTCCATTGCACACACACACACACACACACCCCATCTTCTCTGTCCGTCCATCTGCTGACTCACACCTAGGCTGCTTCCATGCCTTGGCTACTGTGAACAACGTTGCTATGCGCAGGCGGGAGCATGTATTTCTTTGAGGTTCTGACCCCAGTTCCTTCCATTTCACATTTTTCATCATGTCATGTAATTCTGGAATTCTGGTATGAATTCTTGACTATTTATGCTGCTCCAAAATGTTTTGGGGTGATTACACTGCCTCTGTATCCTTTCCTTAAAAAATAAATAAACCCTATCAGTTTATCTCTTTATTGCATATACTCCTCAAACATGCTTTTGTTCAAGAGCTCTAATGAGTGCTTTCAATATATCTGAGTATCAAAATTAAGTATTCCTACAATTTTTACCGAGTCACACTTTGCATTTTTCACTGATTACTGTATGGTTTTCAGTTTTACCTATATATATTTATTTTCTTACAATCTCTTCCATTGAAATTCTAGACAAAAAAAAAGTACTGTAATCTTTTCTGAAGACAGCATCTCATACTTCATAGCTTAGAAAACTGTTTCCCCTGAGATCTTGTTGAGATTTAAGTGACTAATTCTCAAATTATGGATTGAATTTTCAGGAAGGATTCTGCTAAATTATTTTACATGAGAATGGATCTTAAATATTTCATGACAATGCTTCCTGGCTATGCTTACCTATTCTGATTCTCATATTTTCACAAATGCGTATTTTACATGCCAATCGCCAACTGTATATACTTCATTATCCATGTGAAATACTATTAAGAGTTATTGATGAAGAAAAGCAAAATTTGATAGACCAAACAGACTGATCCAATCAGGGCTCAGTTTGCAAGTGAAAAGTCTAGACACACTTTGGGCTAAACTGTTTGGGGCATTCTATTCAATAAAAACAAAACAAAAAAATAAAAGCCATGGTACGGTCATGTCAAGGTTAGAAAGATTCATAGACTTGGAATGATTGGGACTTTGGAGCCAATATATTGCAAACCTGCATGTTGGTTTGCAAACTAGACACATAGATTGCACAAAAGCAAGTGGTGATTCTTTGTGATTTGGAGAAAACCCAGGAGAGAATTCCAGCTGGGATTCGGAAGTTGTAACCCAGGTATAACCTCCCCATCCTAGGGATCCATCTGATTTACGGTCCTGCAATATTTGGCTAAAGGATCTGTGCAGACACAGTCGTCTGGAAGGAGCCAAGAGAAATACTAAAACCCTGGTTACTGGACTGCTGCACTCAATGCTCACTGGATGCCCCTGCTTCACTCCCTTTTTCAAAAATACTTGCTACTCCTAATCTGTTTCTAGACAAAACGGAGTCATATCTATGATTTAGGGAAATGAAATAACTGTATCCAGCACTTTCAGTAACTTCCCAGGTGTTCAAAGAAGCGTTAGTCGCTCAGTCATGTCTGACTCTTGGCGATTCCGTGGACTATAGTCCTCCAGTCTCCTCTGTCTGTGGGATCCTCCAGGCAAGAATACTGGAGTGGGTTCCCATTCCCTTATCCAGGGATCTTCCAACGCAGGGATCGAACCCAGGTCTTTCACGTTGCAGGCTGATTCTTTACCATCTGAGTGACCAAACAATCAGAAAGAGGCAACACAGCAATGACGACACAAGACACTCTTTACATATATAAGAGGGCCGGAGCAAGTCAGCCTTTTCAGATAAGGTCTAGGTTTATGGACGGATAAAGTCTCCTTGTGGCTACAGTTCTTTTTAAATTGCAGAGTAATGTTTCATTGTTAATTCTATTACATATCCTCAGTCTCTTGTGGATAGATTGAGACTGTTTCTATTTTGTTTGCTGTTACTAACAATTCTGCAATGGATATAATACATCTTCCTAGTCAGATGTGTAAGAATTCTTATAGGACAAGTATCCCTAATATCTACACAGCATGGGCCACATAAAAAGTGTTAACCTCTGTACCATGCAATGCTGTAAGCACGTGAAATTGCTCCTGATTTGACTGGTCTAAGCTGAGAGTAATACCTCCATGCTACAGTCTATTCACAGAAGAGCACAGATCTGGTTAATGGCACAACAAGAGTTTGCATTATAATAGTCATTTCCCCCTGTTCTTTTAGTTATATTACTCAGTTTCTATCTAACAGCAAAAGGAAATGGTAGAATTAAATGTTTTTTCTTCTGTGATCATGAATTCCCAGTGTATCAGTACTCTTAGCATTTTTTCCATTCATTCTTTTTTATTTTCTTATATCTCACCATCATCTCAACCTAGTGCAATCTTATCCCCACACTTACATTTAAGTAACTTCTCTGTCAATAGTTAATTTCAACATCCTCAACCATCTGTATTAGACAAACCCCTAGAGAGTTATTTAGTTTCCATTTTGTTTGATTTTCTAAGGTACCTGGCATAAATCTGCAATCTTCAAACTTCCTCTTGTTTTCCCACCTCCGTGTCTGCAGGCGTTCTTTATACCTGTGGTTACTCATTGATTGCTTTTATTGGACCTTGTTTGTCATCCACGGCTTCAGTGATGGACTTCACAGGTTCCACACTCAGCTCATACTCACAGTCTGTATCTTTCCTTTTCAGTCCCATAGCGGTCTTCCTTCCTCATTAATATCAAATGAGCATCTACAATGTATGAGGCACTTTTTGAGTGGTTAGCCATAGGACAATGGTGTAGTCACTGGACAATGTCTGCCCTACTGTAGTTTCTGCTGGACTTCTCAGGTGGCTCAGTGGTAAAGAACACACCTGCCAGCGCAGGAGACACAGGAAACATGAGTTTGCCTCCTGAGTTGGGAGATTCCCTGGAGAAGGAAATGGTGACCCACTCCAGTAAGAAATCCCATGGACAGAGGAGCCTGGAGGAGTCCCTGGGGTCACAAAGAGTCAGACTCAACTTAGCGACTGCATACGTAAAAGAATGAAAATATGTGTTAAAAGGACCTATTTGGCTGTGTTGTTGAGAACTGGTTTGGGGGAAGGGGCAAGACTGGGCACTGAGGGAACTTAGGGAGATGTTGAAATTATTCAAATGAGGTACGAAGATGCCTTGGGCCAGAGAGGTTTCTGTGGAAGATGATGCAAACATTCTCATTCTGAATACATTTTGACGATACAGCCAATGGGATTTACCCCCAAATGGTTTGTGAGGCATGGGATAAAGATGTGATTTATAAGGATGAATTAAGGGTCTTGCCCTTCCAGAACACTGGGAGATGGAATGGAGAAGATTCCAGAAGGAGCAAGCCATGGGGAAATAGTTCACTTCTAAATGTTACATTTAAAAGGGAGAAGGCAGAACACAGAGAAAAGACCAAGAGTCATGGGATGAATTGTGCAAATAAAAAAAAATCCATCTACTTCACTTGCAGGAGAATTTTTAAAAAACGCTGTCATCACCCAGCTGTCTCCTGGCCTCATGTTCCATCCCATCCTCATCCAAAGACAGTCCAGATGCCTCCAAATTCATCTCTCGCTGCTGTGCAACTCGTTGAGATCTCATGTGACTTCTATTGTATCAACCACAGTAAGATAGTTTCTGCGTTTTTTCTACTTAAACATGTTATCGCTCAGTGATGTCTGACTCCTTGTGACCCATGAACTGTGTGTAGCCCACCAGAATACTGAATACAAGAATACTGGAGTGGGTTTCCATTTCCTTCTCCAGGGGAAATTACTGACCCATGGATAGGACCAGTGTTTCCTGCACTGGCAGGTGGGTTCTTTACCATCTGAGTTGCCTCTTGTAGCATGCTTTTCCCATGGCTTCATTTGTAACGTTCTTTTCCCGTGGCTTCACTGATACAATCTCCCTTGGTCTCCTTCTCCTCTTAAACTCTGATGCCCACCCTCTCTCTCCTTGGCAGGCACACCTTCCTGTGCTCAGTTATCAAAGCTTCAGTCTTTGCCCCTTGTCTGTCTTATTGTTCCCTCTACAACCACAGGAGCACGAGTCACTGCACAGATTTCACCCTTCGTCCACTCAAGTCCGCTGTGTTTTAGCTGCTGACATGATGTCTCCTTTGGATATCTGAAAGGCACCTCAAGTTCAACTTGTTTTAACCAAATAGACTTCCTTTCCCAGATTTCTGCCTAATAATCAGCTTTATGGTTGTAGAGGAATGCTTGAAAAACTTAACAATGATTCTTTCTGTTCTCTCTATATACGCAATCCCTCATTAATCTGATGACTTCACTTTGAAAATAGCCCTTGAATTGGTCTGCTTCTCTCCATCCAACCTCACCTTGTCCAACCTGCCATCACCTCCTGCTAGCCTCCTGTGGTTCCCCCCTCTCCTGCCTGCATCAGTACCGTCATCTTCTCCATTCATCCTGCATCCCACTTTCCTACTCTGAGCATTTCAGCAGCACTTTTATTATTGACAGAATTTTACATGTATTTGTGTGATTATTTGATTAGTGTATGTTTCTACAAAGACTATTACCTTTATTGACTTAAGTTTTTCTTAACTTTCTTGATTTTTAGGATTTGTAATAACACCTACTATTCATTTGGAATCTTACATATTTATGCTTTTTACTTGCAATTTCAAAATGCAGGTTTCAAACTCTTAGAATATTTAAATGAGGTAGAATTTTCTCACTTGTGACAGATTAAGAAACTGAGGATCAAACGAATGCATGAAAGTGAAAAGTGAAAGTGAAGTCACTCAGTCGTGTCCGACTCTCAGTGACCCCATGGACTGCAGCCTACCAGGCTCCTCTGTCCATGGGATTTTCCAGGCAAGAGTACTGGAGTGGGTAGCCAGTGCCTTCTCCGATGCTATTCTCAAGACTATATAATTTCTACCTGTAAAGTCAAGACACCAACCTAGGTCTTTCTGATTTCATAGCCTCTGTTTATGTCATTACACAGGGTCCCTTTTCAAGTTGAAAAGTCATGTAGATATTTAATGAATAACAAAAGCATGGGTATCCATTAAGTTGGATCAAGTCCATGGTCAGTTCATGAACCTCTCTTGGATAGATAAAGTGAGAGGAAGCCTGCTGGATGCTACCTTAGTGACAACCACATGTGTGTCCAGGTGTGTCCCGATAACAATAAGCACACTTCAGCATCCTTGCTGGTCAACTGTTCTAGCAAAAACATGGAAAAAAAAACAAACACAGAAGCAAAATAACCTGACAAAGTAATATATGTCAAATATAGGTAGAACTTATATATTAAAATCTGAATATAATTATTAATGTAAAATTGTGTACCATATGAATTTTTGGACTTCATAATATGTAAAATGAAGAGAGAACATGGTGTACCAGACAACACCAGGATGGAGCTGGATCTTGGTTGGTAAATGATTTGGAAAAAGACAGGAAAGAAGTAGAGGAAGCGGGTCCTGGCAAAATGTCAAGGATGCACTCCCAACGGCAGTATCTCAAGCATTTTTTAAAGATATAGACACAGATGCAGAGAACCCAGCGTGGGAAGGGGAGGGTGGGCGTTAACATATATGCACTAGCATGTGTGAAATAGACAGCTAACAGGCAGCTGCTGCATAGGGCAGGGAGCTCAGCTCAGTGCCCATCGAGGGTGGGGGGGATGGGGGCAAGAAGGGAGGCTCAGGAAGGAGGCGATGTATGTATGCGTGAGTGTTTAGTTGCTTCAGCCATGTCCTACTCTTTGGGACCCAGAGGACTGCAGCCCCCCAGGCTCCTCTGTCCATGGGATTCTCCAGGCAAGAATACTGGAGTGAGTTGCCACGCCCTCCTCCAGGGGATCTTCCCAACTCAGGGATTGAACCCGTGACTCATGTCTCCTGCATTGGCAGGTGGGTTCTTTACCACTAGCACCACCTGGGAAGCCCCAGATACATGTATACTTAAAACTGATTCACACTGTTTTACTACAGAAGGTAACACAACATTGTAAAGCAGTTATATGCCAATTAAAAAAAAAAGATAGTTTTTGTATAATCTTATTTCTAATAAAAAGGGACTTTCTCTAAATCTTTTTTTTTTTTTTTTCCAAATTTCCAGTATCCATTTATGTTTGTGTGTTTCACGGAGACTTCACTTCACTGCAACTAAATCAACATCCTCTACATTTTTTCATTTTCTGAAAAATTATATTCCCCTTTTATTTTAAAGTACTTACTGCTGCTGCTGCTGCTAAGTCACTTCAGTTGTGTCCAACTCTGCGCGACCCCATAGATGGCAGCCCACCAGGCTCCCCCGTCCCTGGGATTCTCCAAGCAAGAATACTGGAGTGGGTTGCCATTTCCTTCTCCAATGCATGAAAGTGAAAAGTGAAAGTGAAGTTGCTCAGTCGTGCCCGACTCTTAGTGACCCCATGGACTGCAGCCTACCAGGCTCCTCTGTCCATGGGATTTTCCAGGCAAGAGTACTTAAGATTTTCTTAATTTTGTTTTGTGCTTTCCTTTCTCTTTCTCTGTCAAAGAGTGAACAATGTGACAGGGGGCAGAGATGGGGGAGAGTGAAACTGCTCACAAGTATAGAGGGAAAATCATCATTTAAGGAACCCAGATGTGAATCTCTTTGTACCACTGATAACGGAGCCCTCAGCTCCCTGCTTTTGGAATTGAAGTTGTCCCTTATGGCTTTAGTTTATTTCTCAACATGGAACTATGCTGCCTGAATGTGTCTAATAAAGGAACAGTGCTTACAAGGATGGTACGCTTTTAAGGAGGGAGAATGACAGAAACAAACCAAAGTTGGCACTTTGCACAGAGGAAGGCACAATTATTATTTAGGGAGACTTGTCCTTCACACACATGCAGGCGACAAGGGCACACACTGGTGTCCAAACACAGCCCTGGAGACGTCGTCAACCTACTTGAAGTTCACATTTCTTTCAGTCATCTCGGAATTAGTGCGAACACCAGTTGCAGCCTGTTTCTTGCCTCTCATGAGTATAAACTGAAAATAAAGATGAAGAATAACTCTCCACAACACATCCACTTGAAGGCTCTGGTCTTTCTCCCCTGTGTCTGCCCCCTTCTAAACATCTATTCTTTCTCTACTTACTTTTACCCAGGTATATTCATGCATTTGAGTGCTATATGTTATCTGAACACAGGGCATTCAAAATATCCTCCAGAGAATTGCTTAAGTAGATGATGTGAATATACATTTTGATTATGACGGGCACCAGATTAGAATAATGATGGCATCAGGAGATGCTTAAGAGAGGCAGCATGTGGTGAGCCCTTGGCTTGGTGGATTTTCAGCGTATTATTAGAGAAAGAGTGTGCAGCAAAGCTAATGTGGAAGTATTTGACCTGTGTAGGGATTCCACTCAACTCACAATTTATTTTCTCTTAAGTGGAATAATTCATGCACTGTGCCAAATGTCCTCTTGACCTGACTGCTTTATCATTGAATCCAAATATAATACATTAGAAAAAGAAGAACCTGATTCAATTTTATGATCTATCCATTCACAAATTACATGCAGTATATGAAATGTATATTATTATTTAAATGTATAAACACACAAACATATATGTTTATAAATTTACAAATTTTCAAAAGTATGTGCTCAGTCATGTCTGACTCTTTACTACCCCATGGACTGTAACCCACCAGGCTCCTCTGTCCATGGAATTTTCTGGGCAAGAATACTGGAGTGGGTTGCCATTTCTTTCTCCAGAGGAACTTCCTGACCCAGGGATTGAACCTGTGTCTCTTATGTTTCCTGCATTGGCAAGCGGGTTCTTTACGACTAGTCACTCATGCCAGCTGGGAGGCACATTAGCACTTAATTGTAAAGAATAATATATGTAATAGTCGTATAAGTTATATATGTATTTGTATGTTCACACATACACATATGTAAGCCCAGTAGATAAAAAATGTGGCATTTCAAGGTTACAGATAAGTCTTATGTGAAAACTTATTTTGGGACTACTGGTGAGTTATTAAGGAACCTTACACCTAAACTGAAAAAAAAATCTGTGTTTACACAGATATTTTGGTATAAAAATTAAATGAAAATATAAGTGGTATGTACATTATATAAGTAATCTATATCACATAGCAAAGTCATTTCTAAGCATGAAGGTAAAAGCATAAATAGAAAAAATGTTGGGTTTAACTACACGAACATTAATATTTTCCTTAGGGAAACTCTTTCTAAATTTTCTTAAAATCATAAAGTATAAAAAAGTAAAATCAGGCAAAAAAGTGTGTCCCATTTATGACAGTAGGTAAATATCCATATTATATTAAAATTATCATAATATAAAGAATGAATAATTATCACAGTAGAAAAGTGAAAATTCATATTTAAAAGCCATTGAACATACAAAGCAGGGAATGTATAGAAAAGTGATTTTTCAAATGAAAAAATGAACTAATGAAAACAAAGAACTACCAACTTTTCACTTATTGGAGTGAAAAAAATTTTACTCACCATGTAATACACATTAAGAAGAAGTGTAAATATAAGTGATTCAACATTTTTGTAGACAACTGAGTAATATGTGTAAATATTTGCAATATTCATACATTATGTCTTATCAACAAATCAAGAGTATAGGAAGAAGCTAAGGAAATTAATCAATTAATGAAGAATACATAAAAGCACTACTTATAAAAATAAATTTGTTAAGTAATCTATGTAATTTGTAATGAATCTTAGCAAAATGAACAAGAAATGCCATCATATAGGATACTGAGTAGTTAGGAAAATAATATTCTACATCTCTCTACTCATCATATATCTACATATAAACAGAGACATATATATTTTGTGTGTCTAATGACTGGAAGAATATCTATGACATTGCTCAGTAAAAAAGTCAGAGTACAAACCTAACTCACAGAAGAATCTCATTGTAGGGATGTAATTAGATACAGATGGTCAGTCGTATAAACTGTTACACAGATATGGATATAGATATAGGCAGAGACAAGGATGAAGATGTAAAAAATATAGATATACAGTTAAATATCTCTGTGCAAGTGTGTGTGTGAACATACATTTTCAGATGAAAACTCTCGAATCAGTAATGACGCTGTTGAAAGAGCCATTTGAGCACGCGTGCCTCCTGTTCAATGAGTCTGTTGCAGTTTATCTTTTCAATGAATACCTTAATATATAAAACCTCAATTTATTTTATAATGTTTTTAACTTCGATTTTCTTTCTATTAAAACATTCTAAAGACATGGTCAAAAATCTACACAAAATTGGAAATTTTCAAGTCCAATGCCCTATAAAAAATACAAGCGTTTTTTCCCTCAAAGACAACAAAATAGTCTTAAATAACACAGACCCTACCAAGAAGGTTCTGAATCTAAATGACTAATTCAAAGCAGATCTGCTACTCCAACCAACTTCAAGCAGCCTATTCATTTTCCTTTAAAAACTTAAGCTATTTCTATGTATAGGGTGGACTTGCCTGATGGCTCAGCTGGTAAAGAAAGGACCTACCTGCCACTGCAGGAGACATGGATTCAATCCCTGGGTCAGGAGGATCCACTGGAGATGGAAATGGCAAAAATGGCAACCCATTCCAGTATTCTGGCCTGGGAAATCTCATGGACAGAGGAGCCTGGCGGGCTGTACTCCATGAGGTCACCAAGAGTTGGACATGACTGACACACATATTATGCATATTGTTAGCACTTAATCAAGTCTGGCTGGATTTAATTTATGAGTTACCAATGTACATATCATATCACTAAATTAAATGCTGGCCTCATACTTCATTTTTTGTAATCCCTTAATATTATCATATGTACAACTTGACATTTTCACAAATGACAGAGATATCACGTGAGGGTATTTTAGAAGATACCTTAAAAATCTCTTTAGGAGATTTAGTTAAATGGGACAGAAATGAATGATGGGAAAAATATGAATGGAAAATGTAGAGCAATACTATGAATAGTTTGTGGGCTGGTTTATATGAAACAAGCTGTCTCATTTGTCTTGCAATTACTTTTGGTGATGCTATGGATACGGTCATTTCCTGCTGTAGTAAATTCTCCCCAAATTTTACTTGACATCTAAGTTAATGTGATGTTTTGCTTGTCTTAATAAATTCATATCTTCCCTTTGTCTCATTTTGAGTTTCGTGAACACTATCCAGGGTGCCTATTACCACTACAAAATTGAAAGAATGTTAGTATCACATTTGTGTTCTGAAGGTTGGCATGTGAAACCCTAGGAAGAGTGTGACATCCTTACACTCCTGTTGCGCCAGATACAGAAGTTGGGCTATTTTCTAATTATGCAGATTGTAATCTGTGAAAAGGGATGCTGAATAGACCAGCAACAATAAAGTGGCGTCAGCTATCAATGTTTAATATGAGGCTCATTTTGCGAACGGATGCCACCAGAGAAACATAAATTCTCAATAATGAAACTTCTGGGGCATCTCGGTCAAGTCCCTAATGGTGGTGCTATGAGGGGAAAAACACACAACCTGGCACATGTCGCTTACAAAGTCTGGTTTTCACCCAGTGGAATTTTTTCTTCTGCCAAACATGACCCTCTGGGAAAGAGCGAGACGATTAATTAAGCCAAAGGCAAATGATCTGCATAAATAGACCAAAGAGCTTTATATAACATACCATAATCGAAGTATCTTAGAAATGTTTAAGTGCACACCGCATATTTCTAAAGTATACGTTACGCACCAGGTTAAAGAATATTGCAGGTATGATTAACTGGCTCAGTGCTTTGTCTTCCGTATTGTTCTGTATGATTCCCCACTGGTCCAGCAGTGAACTCCCCCGTGTTTCTTGGGCTCTGCCTCTCCTTGTCTGTCTCTGCCTCACTCTCTGACTCTCTCTCATTTCTGGCAGTGCATCAGAGCACAAGGGAGATACAAGTGTCATTTTGACTCTTGTGGAAGCTACTGGCAAACTTGATCTGAACATCTTCCTTGCTTAAGAGACAAGTTAAGCTTGGAAAGCGTTTTAAAAAAAGGAAATACAAATGACTTATTAAAGAAAGCAGATTCCATAGCATTCGAGTAAAGAGGAAAAATCAGAATATAGATAGATGAGCAGCTCTTCAGTTATTTGAAATGTTTACTTACAGGTCACAGTAAGAGATAAGCAAAAAGAGAATGAATACAAGATTCTCCCTAAACATGAACATCTTGGAAATCAAGGGTGGTATTTTAAAATTAATGTTGGGCAAGGGGCATGGGGGAGGGATGGGTTGGGAGTTTAGAACTAGCAGATATACACACTACTATGTTTTAATACAAAATGGATAAATAGTAAGGTCCTTCTATATAGCACAGTGAACTACAATCAATATCCTGTGATAAACCATAAAGTCATAATACTCCTAAGATGCAAAACCTAATTGAAATTCTTAAAGTAAGTGACAGTAAAAAATAGAAAACATGCAAGACTCTTTATAATATCAACATCGTTATTTCATGTGAAAAACTATTAATTGCTCAATCATGTCCAACCCTTTGTGACTCCATGGACTGTATCCTGCCAGGCTCCTCTGTCCATGGGATTCCTTGGGCAAGAATACTGGAGTGAGTTGCCATTTCCTCCTCCAGGGGATCTTCCCCACCCAGGGACTGAACCCACGTCTCCTGCTTGGCAGGAGGATTCTTTGCCAATAAGCCACCAGGGAAACCTCATCATTTTATACTATGAACAAAACGTTTTAAGAGTACAGTTGACCCTAGGTGTCTACTGGGCTTTGGTTCCAGGACCACCCAAGGACACCAAAATCCAAGAATATCCAGTCCCTTATATCAACATACAATTGTGTAGTATTTTCATATAAGCTATACACTTCTCCAGGGTACTTTTCGTCATCTCTAGATGACTTAAAGCAACTAATGCAAAGTAAATGTTACGTAAGTAGTTATAAATAGAATGCAAACACTACGTAAATTGTTGGCCATGGCAAATTGAAGTTTTGCTTTTTGCAACTTTTGAGATTTATTTTCTTGAACATTTATTGAATATGTTCATGCAGAACCACCTGTACAGAGGCTGACTGTCATGCACTATTAGATAATAACTGTTACAAATGACCACCAAAGAACTGATGCTTTCAAACTGCATGCTGGAGAAGGAGAGTCCCTTGGACAGCAAAGAGAACAAACTAGTGTGTCATAGGGGAACTCAACCCCTAATATTCACTGGGACGACCCACGCTGCAGCTCCGATTCTGTGGCCACCTGATGCGAAGAGCTGACTCACTGGAAGAGACTGATGCTGGGAAAGATTGAGGGCAGGAGAAGGAGACGACAGAGGATGAGATGGTTGGATGGCATCACCAACTCAATGGACATCAATTGGGGCTATCTTTGGGAGATGGTGAAGGATAGGGAAGCCTGGTGTGCTGCAGTCCACAGGGGTGGAGTCAGACACGACTTAGCAACTGGACGACAACAACATTAAAGATGGAAAAGAAAATTCTTGAAGGTGACAAAGCAGATTTAAGCAGTCGGTTTTGATGCAAAAGAAAACCCTCCCCTCACCCTTCCAGCTGAGAAACAACCTCTTGAGTGAATCTAATCTTAAGAAATAGCTCCTCCCTTGGTGCAGCTGACACAACTCAAACTTAAGTGTTTGCAATTTGAAAAAAAAAAAAAAAACTATTTGCTTAATTTAAGCCATGTTTTCTGTGCTGCCTTGAGCACCTTATAGCATAAGTAGGAACAATGTCTGTTTTTTCAGGGCATTCTCCTTATGGCATTGCCTGGGTACATGACTTGAGTTTCCCAACCCTGATATCATCATGGTTATATGGCTGCCTGCAACTAATCATTTCATAAAAACCAACAACCTTCCTAGCTTTTAAAGTGTGAACATGACAATGCCCACAATTTAAAGCAGCGTGTCTGCATGCAAAGACCCTTCAGTTGTGTCTGACTCTTAACAGCCCTATGGACTATAGCCTCCCAGGGTCCTCTGTCCATGGGATTCTCCAGGTAAGAATACTGGAGTGGGTTGCCATGCTCTCCTCTAGGAGACCCTCCTGACACAGGGATCAAACCCTGGTCTCTTGTATTGCAGGAAAATTCTTTACCTTTGAGCTACCAGGGAAGCCCAATTTAAAGCAGACCCATCAACAGAAGAAAATAGAGAGACTAGAAATCCACTTGTGACATGTTGACATGAGCTGTCACTGAACTGGCTCAAATCAGCCAAATGTTTTCTTTGTTTGGGATTAATTCCCCTCCTCTACATGAGGTTTTATACTCTTTACTGCTTGATGGAATCTCCTTTTGTGGAGATCTTACATATTTGGTTGCAATAGTCAATAACACCTGAAATTTGTCAAAGGTAAATTGGGATGGAGACTGTAGGATTAACAATCCTTTTTTGTTAGTTAATTTATACACACACACGTATATAAGTCAAGATCAATGCCCTTCCAATTATACCAAAATTGAAACACATTAATATTAACATGAGGCCTGATTCATTGGCAATTGCTGCAACCAACCAGTCTCCACCCATCTGCAGCTGTTAACATCTGATTGGAGAGCATGTCCCTCAGCAAATTTTGACACCTCTTTTAAAGTGCTTTGTAAGGACTTCCCAGGTAGCTCAGTGGTAAAGAACCCACCTGAAATTGCAGGAGACATAAGAGACACCAATTCAACCCCTGGATTGAGAAGATCCCCTGGAGAAGGAAACGGCAACCCACTCCAGTATTCTTGCCTGGAGAATTCCATGGACAGAGGAGCCTGGTGGGCTATAGTCCATAAGGTCACAAAGAGTCAGACACCACTGAGCACACATGCAGTAGTTGCTGAACAATCTTACTATATTATTAAAGCCCTTTGTAATTTAGAGCCAGGCTGCTTCTCACCCATTTCCAGCCCTGGTGCTGAGCTCGACCTCAGGCGATGGATTATCTGTACTTACATTTTAGTTCCTTAATTAATTACTGCTGCTTCTGAATGGCTAACCCCTGGCAGAATCAATCAAAATTCCTCCACCTCTGTTTATTTCCCCAGGTGAAACTCCAGAGAGACAGAAGAAGCCAAAGTTATCTCTTTTCTCCCGATGACCCACAAATGTTTTACAGGCAATCAACATCATAGTGGCCAGCTGTTATCTCCAGAAGGCAGCCTACCTTTCTATATCTTAAAGAAACCTGAATACTGCTTCTCTTTCACCATTTATTCTTTGCACTCTCCCAACCATAGTTTCTCTTGATAAATCAACAAATATTTGTTTAGTCTTTGCTCTGAGTCCGGTACTGTTCTCAGTTCAGTGATTATGTCAAGTGAATCAAAAATGGAATTCATTGCCACAAAGAACTTAGAGACAACACTGTTTCAAGAACTCGGTGCTACAATGATGACGTAACAGGAGGCTTGCTCGAAAAAGTCTGTGAATCTCTTAAAGGGAGGGAAGACCTCTTGGAAAAGGTGATATTTGATTGCCGGCTTCAAGACAAACAGTAAAAAGCTTTGTGGAAACCTTGGGAAAGAGGGAATCAAGCAGAAGGAACAGCAGGTAACATGGTGCTGAGACACGGATTCTCAGTTACATTAGAGAATCATATCTAGAGAAACAAAGGATAGAGGAGGACCTATGATATCTAAGAGGCAGGAATGAGATCATACAGGGCTTCACATGCCAAAGAAAAATCCTATTTTGCCATGTAAACTGGGAAGTAGAGGAATGATTAGATTTTATATAAGGAAGATAGCATTAGTAAAATCCTCCATGCTATGAAAACGAATCAACTATACAGGGAAAGCATGTCTATGTATGGTTGAGTCAATTAAATTGTTCATGTGAAACCATCGTTAATCAGCTATACTGCTAAAGTAAAATAAAAAATTTAAAATCACACAAACAAAAAACATAAAAAACAACCATATGGGGAAGACTGGAGAAACGCAAATCAGTTAGGAAGCTGTGGTGGTGGTAAGTTGCTTCAGTCATGTCCAGCTCTTTGCAATCCTATAGACTGTAGCCAGTCAGGCTCCTCTGTCCATGGGATTCTCCAGGCAAGAATACTGGAGTGAGTTGCCATTTCCTCCTCCACAGTTAGGAACCTACTGGTAGCCAAGGAATTATGGTGGCTTGGACCAAGATATCACTGGCAGAAATGCTGACATGTCTGGCTGTGAAGCATGTGTTTGAGATAAAGCTGGCATCTTCTGATGGACTGGACATGGACTTGAAGAGAGGAATCAAGGGTTCTAGGCACCAGCTTGAATGACTGAGAGAATGGTTGTCACTCACTAGGGTCTTGCTGAGCACTCAGCTGTGCCCCTCCACCTAACTGCATATGATGAAACTCTAATTTGAAGGTTTGGAGAGGAGGCCATTTGGGTGTTTGTCTGGTCCAGGTGGCGACATAAGGGTGAGGTCCTCATAGCATTGTACGGATTGCACTCATGCTCAGTCATGTCTCTTTATGACTCCCTGGACTGTGGCCCACCAGGCTCCTGTGTCCATGGAACTTCCCAGGTCAGAATGCTGGAGTGGAGGAGTGGCTTTCCATTTCCTCCTCCAGAGGCTCTTCCTGACCCAGGGATTAAACCTGTATCTCTTACATCTCCTGCATTGCAGGTGGAATGGATTCTTTACCACTGAGCCACCTGGGAAGCCCCATTGTAGGATTACTGGGTTGGGAAGATTCCCCTAGAGAAGGAAATGGCTACCCACTCCAGTATTCTAACTTGGAGAATTCCATGGACTGTATAGTCCATGTGCGGAGAAGGCAATGGCACCCCACTCCAGTACTCTTGCCTGGAAAATCCCATGGACGGAGGAGCCTGGTAGGCTGCAGTCCATGGGGTCGCTAAAGGCTGGGCACGACTGAGCGTCTTCACTTTCGCTTTTCACTTTCATGCACTGGAGAAGGAAATGGCGACCCACTCCAGTGTTCTTGCCTGGAGAATCTCAGGGACGGGGGAGCCTGGTGGGCTGCCGTCTATGGGGTCGCACAGAGTCGGACACGACTGAAGTGTCTTAGCAGCAGCAGCAGCATAGTCCATGTGGTTTCAAAGACTCAGACAGGACTGAGTGACTTTCACTTCTTTTTTTTTTTTTTTTTTCCCCACAATAAGAGGAAAGTACAGTGAGTGCTCCTCTCCATACCCTGATCCAGGAACAGCCACATGGGCACTGGGCACAAAGCTGGCTGTCTGCAAGCCAGGAAGAAAGCTTCTGCCTGAACTGGCCCTTGCTGGGACCCTCACCTCAGAATCCCAGCCTCTGAACTGTCCGAAGACAAATTTCTGTTGTTTAAGCCACAGTGTATGGTGTTAAGGCAGCCTGTGTTAAGATGGATGAGTAGGAAGTAGGGGTGGACAGTGCTTGTGGTGTGGAACTGAATAGTTTTATGCTGTCCTAGAAGTCCGAGATGCTTTCCAGACAGTCTAGTGGAGATGGCAAGGATTGTTACATTTTACACTTATGGAGTTCAGGACACCTATTATTTGAGGACCTGGCTTTCAGGGTCCTCGGGTACAGGATGCGTGAGAGTTCTGAAACTAGAGGCATTACTAAGGAAAAAACGTAGAGGAAAGAAAAGACAATATGAGGACCAAATCCTTCGTCCTCACAAAATGTATTCATTAGAGGATAGACGAAGAGAGAGAGCTGAGTAAAATTAACCAGTCAGATGGTAAGGGATCCAGTCAAGTGTGGTGTTACGAAAGTCCAGGGGGAAAACTACTTTTAGGTATGGAGGACCAGTGGGATTCCCCATTCTGTCACAGTGGTGACTTCAGATTCCTTGAGCAAACCATCTGCTATAACACTGGCTTAAAAAAATATCCCTAGATATGTGGGATGGGGGTGAGGTGGGAGGGTCAAGAGGGAGAGGATATATGCATACCTATAGCTGATGGCATTGTAGTAAGAAACTAACAACATTGTAAAACAATTGTACAGTAATTTTCAAAAAACCCACAAATGAGCTAACTTACAGATAAGATCCCAGATGCACAAAAGGACAATGACCAGACTACTATACATAAAAGTAGAACTTCGATCCACAACCAGAAATACCCTGCCCTGGAAATCCCTTTTCTACAATAGGCAGTACTGTCAGATTTGAAGGATGTCAGACCATCGTGTCCAATAACAATCCAGAAAGCCAACCAACGTCTGTAACAATCAGCCCCTCGTGACCAGGAGTTGACGAAAAGATGACAGACCCCATTTCTGTTTCTGCTTCTAAAGTAGGACCGATCAGAGAAAGCCAAATACTCACCCTCATCAGTAAGACAGCATGCCCCGCTTCAACAGTTTGCCTGCTTTCAGCATCCCTGGGCCAATGCCCTCCATCCAGGACACACCGAACCCCCCATCTTCTAAAGCCTGCCCTCTCCTCTCCTTCGCCTGCCTTGGTGTCTCTGCTGTGACACAAGTTGTAGCAGACTCCCTGTAATTTTAGCAAACTCAGAATAAATGGTTTTGCTTCTTCTCACTTGGCTGCTTTTCATTTATTTCCATACAAACAAATGCTACCTTAAACTCATTGACCAGCTGGCCAGAAACAAGGAAAAAACAAACTGACAAAATACTGGTGAGGTTAGCTGGATGCCGAATGAAGTTTATACACAGAAAATGGACCATAGCGACTGACTTTGAGCTTTACTTCTTTGTGAGGTCATGGAGTCAAAGGAAGATGCAATAAGAAAGTTTCAGGAGGCAGTGAAATCCTAACAAGACCATATTTTAATAAAAATGGTGCCCTTTCCATCATTAACATGAGATGGAATTTAAAACTTACCTCTCCCTTGCAGCAAAGAAAATGTTTGTCCTTAATGGTGGTGAGGTCCAGTTGAAAGGTGCTGGGGGTCAGAGTTTTCCTGGAGTGTATGTTGAAGTGAGTAGCTAAGCAAGGTGCCAGGCCTCTGACCCAGCCTCCATCTCCCCTACGCATAAGTGGCACTTGGGTGAGTCCATGTCACCAAGCCCACCTGTGGCTCATTATCGTTAAGCCCTGGTATTTTGGAGCCTCTTTCTTTAAAAAAAAAATAATTAAACACCACATTCTTTACCCTGATTAAACAGCCTGCACTCATTCTATCAGGTCTCTGTTGTTTTTAATGCAACTGTTTTGAAATGAACCAAACAATCTCAGTTTCTACAATTCTGGGATGAATGCAACTACCTGAGCATCTTGGCTCTTCTCATATATTTGGATACATGTAATAATATTTTATAGTCACCAAGATGAAGGGAATAGCAAACTTATTTTCCCATTGAATGGTTTTGCAAAGATATTATTCCGGGGCTGGTGTTTTGACTAATATAAACACTAGTCAAAATGTTTGACTAAAACACATTTGTCTTTCTAGAGTTGAGGCAATGAACAGAGATCTCATTTGGTACAGAATCATCTTCTACTCTTTAGTTCTTTTTTTATAATTCTATTTATTTTTGGCTATGATGAGTCTTGCCTGTTGTGCAGGGTTTCCTTTAATTGCAGCTAAAGTGGGGGCTATTCTCTGCTTCAGCACAAGGGCTGCTCACTGTAGTGGATTCGCTTTCACAGAGCGCAGGCTCAGGAGTTGCCCTAGGCTTAGCCGTTCCTTAGCACGTGGGGTCTTCTTGGATCAGGGGTCTTCTTCATTTGCAGGTGGACTCATTATCACTGAGCCACCAAGAAATCCCTCTTTAATTATTTCTTAAACACTTTTTTTTTCATATTTCTTTCTTCTTGTTTTTAATCTCTTCCTGATTTCCAGTCTCTTTTCAATCAAGTAGCCCCAATGTCCCAAACTCAAGTAAGTAACTGTGGATAATAGTTTGACCTGAAAATACAGTTGTTAAGTCACCTTTTGTTTCAGCCACAAAGCCTCCTTCCTGCAGATTCACAGAATATACATGGACTATTCTAGAGTCAGGCTGTGCACTTGGTATTTCCACATCCATGAATGCTCCTGGCTGGCAGGCCCTGTACCTAGTATCTTCCTTCGTCCCCAGACCACCTTATCTGAGATGCTGGAGAAGCAACCCATTGAGAATAAAATCTCCATTCACCTTCTGCTATTACCTTCTTGAGTGAGTGTTCAGTCACTCAGTTGTGACCCCACGGACTGTAGTCCACGAGGCTTCTCTGCCCATGGGATTCTCCAGGCAAGAATATTGTAGTGAGTTGCCATTTCCTTCTCCAGGGCATTCTCCCAATCCAGGAAACAACCCCCCATCTCCTGCATTGGCAGGTGGATTCTTTACCACTGAGCCACCAAGGAAACCTATTACCTCCTTACCCAGTTGATTTTTCTTCAAAAAACTTTACATTACATTATAGATAAAAATATAGATATGTATGTATATTCCTCTTCCTACCCTTTTCCCTACATACAAGCAAAGTTCAGAAAGCAAGTCTGTTTTTTGCTCTTTTGATATTATGTTCCAGCACCCAGAACCATACCTGGTACAAAGCAGGCTTTCAATTAATATTTGTGGAATGACTAAATCAGTCAAAGCAAATATCAAATTCCCAGTAAGGGATTCTGTGGGTGAGGTGTCCTACTTACGGCCCCATTTATGGCTTATGGGTCTTGCTGAAGGTACACATTTGTTGGCAGATAATATTATATGGGGGATTTATGACCAATACATATCTGTACACTGTATATATTTATGATTAATCTGTTAATTTTGGAGAATCTCTTTTATGATGAACAGNTCAAATTCCCAGTGAGGGATTCTGTGGGTGAGGTGTCCTACTTACGGCCCCATTTATGGCTTATGGGTCTTGCTGAAGGTACACATTTGTTGGCAGATAATATTATATGGGGGATTTATGACCAATACATATCTGTACACTGTATATATTTATGATTAATCTGTTAATTTTGGAGAATCTCTTTTATGATGAACAGTGGCTGAATGAATCTGAGCATCATTATTAACTATAAGTTTAAGAATTCTTTTTCCACGCTGATGGAATGTAGCTGATTTTAATCATCTCTCTTGACCTAGATTACAAACTATACTGAAAATATGCATATTCAGGCTATAAGCCCAACTATCACTAATATATCAGGGAAAGATTCTCCTCACATTTAAGCATCTTTTTCAGACTCCACCAGGAAAGAATAATTTCTGCACAATCTCTTGAGGAGTCCATGAGCCCATCTGTATTTGCTGTGTGAATAAAAACCTGTCTGTGGCAAGCACACCAGACCTGACATTTGTGCAAGAAGCAAGCGAGCCTTCATCATCCCCGGCTGGTAATGCCAAGTGGGTGGACGGTGGAAGCCAGAGCACGGATGCACCCAAAGAATGTTTGTGTGGCTTACTGGAGGATGCTCCTTCCAAAATATACACGATAGAGAAGTTGAGGGATTCCCTGGTGGCTGAGTGGTAAAGAATCCACCTGCAATGCAGGAGATGTCAGTTCAATCCCTGCATCAGGAAGATCCCCAGGAGAAGGAAATGGCAACCCACTCCAGTATTCTTGCCTGGAGAACCCCATGGACAGAGGAGCCTGGCAGGATACAGCCCATGGGGTCGCAAAGAGTTGGAAAAAACTGAGTGACCTAAACAACAACAACAACATGTTCTACAAGACATTTGGACACAGAATTTGAGAGGGAGGTCTGAGATAATCTTAGAGATTAGGAGGCAGATCATGTAGTAAAGTATTGTGTTTAGAAGTCACTCTGCAACCAAGAGACTGTTTGGAATCCATGGGGCTGGGAAGCTGCCATAGTTAGTTAAGGAGCTCTTATACATAGAATGGATAAACAACAAGTTCCTACTATATAGCACAGAGAACTATATCCAATATCCTGCGATAGGCCATGATGGAAAAGAATATAAAAAGAGAATGTGTGTGTGTGTGTGTGTATATATATATACACACGTATGTATGTGTATATATATACATATNAAGTTCCTACTATATAGCACAGAGAACTATATCCAATATCCTGCGATAGGCCATGATGGAAAAGAATATAAAAAGAGAATGTGTGTGTGTGTGTGTGTGTGTGTGTATATATATACACACGTATGTATTTGTATATATATACATATGTGTATATGTGTGTATATACATATATATGTATATATGTGTGTGTATATGCATATATACACATATATGTGTATATATACATATATGTGTGTATGTATATGTACAAACATGTGTGTGTGTACACATGTGTGTGTGTATGTGTGTGTGTGAACTGAAGCAGCTTTCTGTTCAGTAGAAATCAATGCAACATTCTAAACCAACTATATATACTTCAGCTGAAAAAGAAACTGTGAGAGAAGGCTGAAGGATAGAGCTGGTGTGGGTGATACAAATATGGAAAATCTATAAAAAATTTGAAAAAGATGGACATTAAAAATGATTCCTGTGTTTCTGGAGTGAACACATTTGGTAGGGACAAGGGCAGGAATGGGGTGAACATCAAGACATCAGTCTTAGACACTTTAAATTTAGGCACTGGGGTTAAGTTTTAACCCGAATGACACACGCAATTGCAGATATGGTCAAGGAAACCATTGGATACATGTGTCTGGAGCTCTGCTGAGAGATCTGAGCTACACATGCAAACTGGGCAGTCATCCTGCTGCTGCTGCTGCTGCTGCTAAGTCACTTCAGTCGTGTCCGACTCTGTGCGATCCCATAGACGGCAGCCCACCAGGCTCCCCAGTCCCTGGGATTCTCCAGGCAAGAGTACTGGAGTGGGTTGCCATTTCCGTCTCCAATGCATGAAAGTGAAAAGTGAAAGTGAAGTTGCTCACAGAAGGAATTTGCAGACACAAAATAAAAAATAATCACTTAGGTGAGTAAACAGAGAGAGGAAGGGAGCAGGAAGAAGTAAACTAGAGGAAGGAGAAGAGATGAAATACATGGGTCATGGAGAGTCTTGGGGCACCTCTACATGGAGAAGCCTGATGAAGAAGGTGACACAGGAAGCAGTCCTGAAGGTGGAACTTGTGTCTGCTGACCCCGAATGCCTATTTTATTCTGTCTTTTAAAGTAGGAGATCCTAGCGGTAGTCTCTGATTGATGAAGTGGGGGAGAAGGGGACTAATTAAAAGAGGAAAGTCCTTAAGAATACAAGGTGGGTTAAGGATAATGGTCCAGAGGAGAGATTATCCACTGCCATGTGTTAAATAGATAACTAGTGGCAAGCTGCTGTAGCGCACAGGGCGCTCAGCTCAGCACTCTGTGGTGACCTAGAGAGGTAGGTTTGGGGTTCGATGGGAAAGAGGCTCAAGAGGGAGGGAATATATGTATACATATGACCGATTCACATTGTTACACATGGCAGAAACACAATATTGTAAAGCAATTGCACTCCAATAAAAAATTAAAATAAATTTAAAGGTAGATCATGTGACTTCCCTGGTGGCTCAGATGGTAAAAGTATCTGCCTACAATGCAGGAGACCTGGGTTCAATGCCTGGGTTGGGAAGATCCCCTGGAGAAGGAAATGGCAACCCACTCGTCTCTTGCCTGGAAAATCCCTTGGACGGAGGAGCCTGGTAGGCTACAGCCCATGGGGTCGCAAAGAGTAGGACACAATTAGGTGACTTCACTATTACTAAAGGTAAATTATAACGGAAAAGAAAAAAAAAATCTGGGACATTTCATCCCTGTAATAAGGAGAAAAGCAGGGATACAGGCACATGCTAATTTGCCTAGGTAGATCTGGTAGAAAGAAGGCCAAGGAGTTTTCATCCAATTGCTTCACTTTTCTTTGTGAAGTATGAGGCAGCTCATTAACTGAGAAGGCAAGGCCATGTGGAAGGATGTGTTAGTATTTACGAGACCATACAAGATGTTTACAAGAAAGAAAAAGCAGTGAGTCATTTGGAAACAAACCAAGCAGCAATGTGCAGAAGGGTCACTGGGCAGCGGGCAGGGCCCAGGTGCCATATTCTATTGACATGGTCAGTGCAGCCTCTCTGGGCAGCGGGTGATGTCAACCATGGATGATTCCAGAGAACTCAGGCTCTGCCAATCTACAGAGGGAACAAAGGGATCCACTCACTTATCATTTTTCATTAAAATTATCACTAAAATTCAGAACAGCTCCAAAAAGTCCTGGAGCTGAGCAGAAGCTCCCCCATAGTAGCAATTTCTTTAAAAAAAAAAAAAAATAGTCTAAATCAGACCCAGTCACAATATTAAATAAAGATGTGGTCTACAGTCCCCAAAACAAAGAAACAGCAAGCTAGCTGCTTTGGGGTTTATCTTACACTGAAGTGAAGCAAGTCATTGGAATACTTGAAAATCAAAAACATTCATCTTAATGTTTCCATAAGTAAAAGTGTTTTATAACGGTGATTCTTAAAGTCTACAAATGACTTCACCTAAGGCAAAGATCTCAAAGGTGATCAGATTGCTTTCTCCTTTTCTGTTGCTATCACAGGTGATGTAGTGGGGAGAGATTGAGCACAAATTCAGGGAAACCTGGGTTCAAGCTAAAGCAATGTTGTAGGATCCTTAACAGAAGGGTTACCCATACTACCCAGGCCACCTGTGGTTCTCTGCATACATTTGGGGGGAGGAATGCCTTCATGATGATATGAGAGTTAACAGGTGTAAAGGGCCTGGCCTATTATTACACGCAGCATAAGAAGTGAATACATTGTGACTTCCCCACTACAATGATTGTCACACAACGTGACAGTACCACAACAACTGTTATATTTACTACTACTCGAGGTCCTGTAACCAACTAAGAATCTAAAATACCAGACTTATTGCAGAAAGAACTTGTTACAAGCAATAAGTGTATGTCTAGAATATTAATTTTTATAAAAAATGATACACATGCATGTACCCACACGCACAGGCCTTACACACACACATGCACACACACATAGCCCGAATACACTATTAACACAAATGAAATCCATCACACACTGCAAAATACTACACGATGTCAACATATAATACAGACTGCACCGTGTAACAAAAAGACAAAAATAATGTTGTCACTTATTCTTGTCTTATTATTCCTCTGATACAAGAAAGGCAGGATGGCTTGCACAAAAATAGCTCCATACCATGCTTAGGATCTACATACTCTTAAAAAGTAATAACTTTCCCCAAGATGTAGGGTAACAGAATATTCTCAGTTGAATAATTTTCATAGATTTTGATATTATTAGTAGTTATTTTTGAAATACTTTGAGAAATGTGTCCATGAAAGAAAGTCTTTGGTTTATGAAAATAAACGGTAAAAATAGACATTCTTTTAGCTGGAGCTCAAATAGAGAAATTTCTGAAAAGAGAAGCAGTGTGTCTTTTTTAATTTTACAAGTTATTGCAATCTTCATTCCAGATCACAGATTGCCATTTATCCTGTGGTATGTCAGCCAAATTTGACAGGAAAGCTTTCTTTGCTCTACATTTCAATATGGATTGATGTTACTATCATATGGAAAATTTAAACTTGCAAATTAATATGTTTTTTGATGGAAATGTTTAGGGAGATTTGGAGAGAGATAAACAGACATCACTTTGCCAACAATTGTCTGGATAGTCGCAGCTATGGTTTTTCCAGTAGTCATGTATGAATGTGAGAGTTGAACCATAAAGAAGGCTGAGCACTGAAGAAATGATGCTTCCAAACCATGGTGCTGGAAGAGACTGTTGAGAGTCCACTGGACTGCAAGGAAATCAAACCTGTCAATCCTAAATGAAACCAACCCTGAATATTCATTAAAAGGACTGATGCTGAAGCTCAAGTTCCAACACTTTTGCCATCTGATGTGAAAAACTGACTCATTGGAAAAACATCCTGATGCTGGGAAAGACTGAGGGCAGGAGGAGAAGGGGGCAATGGAGGGTGAGACCAGATATGGATGCTGATAGGACCACCATGAGGGGAATGGCACATGCTATTTACTTTGTCCTGGATTGTTCCATTAATCAATGTGGTGAGACACGTGAATAACCCCATTTGCTTCCCAACCAAATCCCTACATTGGAAAAAATGTTGTCAACCCCACCTCAGCTATGCAACAACAAGCACCGTATCCATGCCCTACAATTTATCATTGCAGTTTGTATCTTAAAATTCTATTTAACCTACCTCTCTCTCCACTTCGAACCATCTGACACATTCTAGTGGAGACAAATGCTCTTGGACATTAAAAACATATTCAACAGTAACATCACCCCCTGCCTCATGCCCCAAAAGTATAAAGCAAGGAAGGTTAATATACAGACCATTGAAATTATTTCCACTACTATGACCTAAAATACACATTAGAAAACCAATATGTCTCAAAGTTTTCAAACACCTGACCTCAAGCTTTTCTTAATCAGTCATTAACTATAATGGTTTAGGTCAAAGCTAGCTCAGACATGAAGGCAAAAGTCACCAGTAGCCCAAAATCATAATGTTGACATGGTTATCACTCTCTTCAAACAAGCAAGGGGAAGAAAAAATCCGATGGAGGGCAATGAAATTTGTATAAGCTGTTCTTGAATGATTTGGCTGCAATGCCTACAATATTTAATATGGCTAGTATTTGGATTGACAGGTAATGTTTAGCCTGTGATATTACCAGAGATCCTGGAATAGGTTTAAAGCAGGAACATGTGTTTCAAAAAGGGAGTGTGTTCTTTTGGAAAGGATGCAACCTGATGCAAATTGCTGGGTGGAGAAAATGAACTAGTAAAGTAGGAAAAGCATTTGGATGTTGTACTGCTCATCGCATGTGGGCACACAACGTAACACTTCAGGCAAAAGGCGAATGGGGACTCATAGACATTAAAGAACAGAGCTTGTTTTTTCAGAGAAGTATTACTGCATGCAAGTCTCAGCCACATACTTAAAAATGTTTTGTGATATTGAAGACAATCCAAATAAAGACAATAAAAATGATATAAAGAACAGAAAACCCAATCTCTAAGCAAGGCTAACAAAAATATACTTGTGCACCCCTGCAGGAACACAGAGGAACCATGGAGACCGGCAATAGCCCTGAAAAGAACACACTGACATAGGGCTTTAAATAGTCATTCCGGGTCAATCAATGACATCTATAATGACAAAGAGGCAAAAGAGTCCTGTTTAATTGCAAGGCAGAGATTTTCACCATGCTTTCTTCAGAGGCATACGCATTTAAAAAACAAAACAAACTAAACAGAAAAAAATGTGTAGCATATAAGAAAAAGCTGGAAGTAACTCAGTTTTAGGGGGAAAAAAATCTGCAATGTTTCACTTTAAATTGGCACATTGTTCAGTTAGAAAAAAAATTCATGTATGGTTTCCTTTAATTTCACAAGGTTGATGGACATGTGTCTGACTCTTTGATCCCATGGACTATAGCCCTCCACGCTCCTCTGTCCATGTGATTCTCCAGGCAAGAATACTGGAGTGGGTTGCCAGTGTCTTCCTCCAGGTGATCTTCCCTACCCAGGGATTGAACATTGTCTCCCACAGCTCCTACACTGGCAGGTGGATTCTTTACCACTCACGCCACCTGAGCACCACCTTGGAAGCCCATGCTATATGAAAGTAAATTAACAGATTATATTCAGAGGCTGCTCCTTCCTCCACGCCCCCTCCCACCACCACCCCCAAGAAAGTTGGAAAACTCATTTAGGGAGGTGTTTGTCCTGTTGTAACCCACATGCACTCAGCGGTCTGGTCCGCCCCTCACAAAGCTGGCACTAAGACAGATAAAAGGTCTTCAGAGCAGTGGGAAGCAGAAGAAATTCTGGCTGGTGAGGAACGACTTAACTTACTCTGGTGCCAACAACTGTTAGGCAGTAATTTGGTTCTACATTGCTCCTAGTAATCGAATGTACTTTACAGAACACCCTGCCAGAACCCACACAAACGGGAGGGGGGTGCGGAAATAACTTTTATTCAACTTATTAAATTTCACATCACTTCTCCCTAGTAGTAAAAGCAGCAGAAAGGAGATGAAGTGATGAGCTGTGATCATGGGCCAGGCAGGGCTCTCCGGGGCTCTGTGCTGGTGGGAGTTGTCAGAAAACTAAGCAACCCAGGTTTGTATTTTTTGGACTCTCTCTTCACATCACCAACTTCCTCCCAAAATCTAGGACACAGAGCCAAGTGATTTCAGTCACAGGAAAAATGTGGCCCTCTACTAGAACCACGCTATTAAAATGAGTGACATGGACCATAAAGAAGGCTGAGCACCAAAGAACTGATGCTTTTGAATTGTGGTGCTGGAGAAGACTCTTAAGAGTCTCAAAGCAGTCAATCCTAAAGGAAATCAACCATAAATGTTTATTGGAAGGACTGATGCTGAAATTGAAGCTCTAATACTTTGGCCACCTGATCCGAAAGAGCTGACTCATTGGAAAAGACCCTGATGCTGGGAAAGATTGAAGGCAGGAGGAGAAGGGGGTGACAGAGGATGAGATGGTTGAATGGCATCACTGACCCAATGCACATGAGTTCGAGCAAGCTCCAGGAGATGGTGAAGGACAGGGAAGCCTGCTGCATTCCAGTCCATGGAGTCGCAAAGAGCTGGGCATAAATGAGTGACTGAATAACAACTAATGCTTTGTTGAAGTGTATTTTTGAATCCTGACTTTATGTAGACACAATAGGTTATTTATTGCTTTGAAAATGTATTGATAACCTTTGATTCCTGGCCAACCTTCTTTCATGATATTTCTTTCCTTTTCAGAGACAAGACTTTCTACCAAGGGAGGAAATAAGTGTGTGAGTCTAGAGGCATGATAAGGTAAGGGGAAATCACTCAGTCCTGTCCGACTCTTTGTGACCCCATGGACTGTAGCCTACCAGGCTCCTCCCTCCATGGGATTCTCAAGGCAAGAGTACTGGAGTGGGTTGCCATTTCCTTCTCCAGGGGATCTTCCCTGCCCAGGGATTGAACCCGGGTCTCCTGCATTCCAGGCAGACACTTTAACCTCTGAGCCACCAGGGAAGCGGGGAGGAGATAACGCTTTCAGAAATGACAGCCATATAAAAATAAAAATATGACTAAAATTTAACCTATTTTTTAAGAAAAGACCCTTAATTCTCTAAACCAGGCAGGACCCTATAAGACTTTCCCAGAATAGTGCATGTGTGTGTGCTAAGTTGCTTCAGTCATGTGGGACTCTTTGAGATCCCATGGACTGTAGCCTGCCAGGCTCCTCTGTCCATGGGATTCTCCAGGCAAGAATACTGGAGTGGGTTACCATTTCCTCCTCCACCGGATCTTCCTGACCAAGGGATCAAGCCTGTTCCTTGAATCTCCTGCATTGGCAGGTGGATTCTTTAACATCAGCACCACCTGGGAAGCCCTTCCCAGAATAGACCTCTCCCTTATCCACTGCTTGCCTTCTATCTTTAGAAAAACTTTAGTCAAAGAATAAACTAAATCAGAGAAGTAAGAAAATGCAGAAAAACATAAAAATACAAACAAGACAAAAGAATAATACTTTAACCACTAAACAAAGTTAAGAAACTTTAGTTCGGGAATTTGCTTGGTGGTCCAGTGGTTAAGACTGGGTGCTTTTAATGCTGGAGACCCAATACATGGTCTGGGAACTAAGATCCCACAAGCTGGGAGGGGAAAAAAAAAAAAGCAACCTTTAGTTCTTCCTCAAAGACTATTGGGGCTTCCCTGGTAGTTCAGATGGTAAAGCATCTGCCTGCAGTGCAGGAGACTGGGGTTCGACCCTTGGGTCAGGTGGATCCCCTGGAGGAGGGCATGGCAACCCACTGCAGTATTCTTGCCTGGAGAATCCCATGGACAAAGGAGCCGGGCAGGCTATAGTCCATGGAGTTACAAAGAGTCAGACAAGAGTGACTGACTAACACTTTCACTTTCAAGGACTACAGATAGTATTCTGAGCATGTGCTTTGAGCTGTTTTGAAGATACTGAAACCCCCACCAGGGGGAAGAAGTTAAATGTCTGCTGCCCACAAGCATGAAGAGCCCAGACTAGTTGGAACTAGAAGGTTGATTATACTGCCTCCTAATTTCCTCACCACCAGGCAATCAGAAGAAGGTCTACGAGCTGACGCCGCCCTGCTCCTTGAACATCACGAGGCTCCTCACTACCCCTTCCTGGGTGGTTAGCCTGCTGTGGCCCCCTTGGCCTGGCAAAGTAATCAAGCTATTTTGTTCTACTTCACCCAAAACTCTGTCTCCCAGATTTAATTTCGCATGGGTGTACAGAGGCCAAATTTCGACAACAGTTGGTGAATCAGAATTTTGTAATAACATAGAAGACAGGCTTTATGGAGAGACAAATCGGAGTCTGATGCATGTTTGAGCCATTAATGAGAATGTGATATTAAGTAAATTGTTCAATTTCTTGTTTTTCACCTATAAANCCAAAACTCTGTCTCCCAGATTTAATTTCGCATGGGTGTACAGAGGCCAAATTTCGACAACAGTTGGTGAATCAGAATTTTGTAATAACATAGAAGACAGGCTTTATGGAGAGACAAATCGGAGTCTGATGCATGTTTGAGCCATTAATGAGAATGTGATATTAAGTAAATTGTTCAATTTCTTGTTTTTCACCTATAAAATTGAGATAAAAATATCAACTTAAGAAGTTGATGAATATTCCATAACAGGCTTGGCATGTGGTAGGTTCTGAAAAATGGTGGCTTTCATTCATATTATGATTATTATTTACAATTAAGGTTGTTCAAGATAAATTAGGTTGCAATCAGGAAGTCTGCAAATTTCAGTGTTTAGTGATTTCAAGGTGTTATCTCCTAAAAAAATCTAACTTAAAACCATAGCATAGGGTCCAATGGTTGAGACTTCCTCTTCCAGTGCAGGGGGTCCAAGTTCAATGCCTAATCATGGAACTAAGATCACATGTTCTTCATGGCCAAAAGACCAAAACACAAGTTCAATAAAGATTTTAAAAATCGAACCCATCAAAAAACATGTTAGGTGCTCCCTTTGGCTAATACTAAAATTCCAATCCCAAAGAAAGGCAATGCCAAAGAATGCTCAAACTACCGCACAATTGCACTCACTCATCTCACATACTAGTAAAGTAATGCTTAAAATTCTCCAAGCCAGGTTTCAGCAATACATGAACCATGAACTTCCAGATGNCTGATACTGGGAGGGATTGGGGGCAGGAAGAGAAGGGGACAAGAGAGGATGAGATGGCTGGATGACATCACTGACTCAATGGACATGGGTTTGGGTGGACTCCGGGAGTTGGTGATGGACAGGGAGGCCTGGCATGCTGTGGTTCATGGAGTCACAAAGAGTCAGACACTGCTGAGTGACTGACCTGAACTGAACTGATACTAAAATTGAAATGATACAGAGAAGATTAGTCCGGCCCTTGTGCAAGGATGGCATGGAAATTCACGAAGTGCTCCTTACTATTCAGGATGGGGGGACACATGGGCACCTGTGGCTGATTCATGTCGATGTATGGCAAAATACCCCACAATATTGTAAAGTAATTATTCTCTAATTAAAATAATTTAATTAATTAAAAAATCTTAAAATAAACCATAGCATAGGTTTGTTAGAGAGTTTAGCCTTTTATGCAACATTTAAGCAAAAGAAAACCTCCAAAAGTGACCCAGTGTGGTAAGAAGAAAGTGAAATTCTAACTTAATTAAAAATTAAATATCTAATAAAAACACACTTTTGGACTTTCTGTGAAGATATGTTCATCTTTTATCAAGATTTGCAGCCTGCAAGCAGACTTCTACAGATTGCATGATCTAAACAAATGATTCTCTTTTATTTGACAAATAGAGGACATTGAAGGAATGGACCAGACTAAGCCTCATCTTTGAGCAGGAAGGATGCTTGTAGCTCACCTCCCATGCAGATTCAAGGCCAGTGGGTCTCACCATGGGACCCAGGGCCTCCCCTGAATTAGTGTTTCCCCTGCCTGATGTTTAAAAAATAAAATGTTTAAGTATTATCTGCTTAGACTAAAAGAGAAAAGAAAGAGAAAGCAGACAGACAGAACATGGTCTGATAATTTCTATTTTGGGAAGCATTGACATTATTAATAGCATTAATATTACAAATCATTTGTCAAAGAAATGAAGTTTTTCCTTTTTACCTATTTGTATGAATTTGTGCGTAAATAACTGATTTCAAACAATCCTGGGTTTCAGTGAATCACTGTTTCTAGCATATTCGTATACAGTGTGTGCCCCTCATGGCTAATATAGTAGAGTCATTGCTTTCCCCTCAGAATTCATACCAATTGCTTCTAGTGAAGAAGATGCATAACAGTTAGCATCTGTCTTTCTCCTCAGAGCTCAAGTTTCACAGCACTAGTTTTTATTCACATAATAGAATAAGTTCTGCAAGAATTAACCCGAAGACCTTGAAAAGCTTTGTAAATAAGTCTGCTCTCTTGTATGTATCAGTAACTTATCTGAGAGTTCTTCAGACTAAATGTCATTTCTACGTGCAATTCCACAAAACAGGACAATGAGCAGTGTGAAGGCTGAGGTCTCAATGCCCAACTCAAATTGTGGGCAGTGCATTTGGAGGCCCTGACATACCCAAGAAACTCTTGATGCTCTGTTTAAATCTGTCTCTGTATCTGTCCTCAAAACATACCAGCCTTCTGATTCCAAAATATATAACTTTCATGTGTTTCTTTTAAAAATATTTTGTCTCTCTAGAGCAATGTAATTCTCAAAGTCTTCATGAAGGTTCAAATAATATAGAGTAGCCTGGAGAAGGATAAATCAAAGGTGAAACATGCTTGAATTTTTAAGTTATATGTAAGAATAGGGAAAAAAGAAATATAAGATAATGTATACACATGTTCTTAGCATATTTCATTTGTAAATATGCATTTATTAATTAATATTTATATATAAGGAGAAGGGAAGACAGAGGATGAGATGGTTGGATGGCATCACCAACTCAATGGACTTGAGTTTGAGCAAACTCCAGGAGATAGTGAAGGACAGGAAGCCTGGTGTGCTGCAGTCCATGGGGTCACAAAGAGCAGGACACCACTTAGTGACTCAACAACAAATACATATATCTATATGTGTATTTATCTGCACAGGAATAATCAAATGTATTTTGCATTTATAGACTAGTTTCTGTCTTAAGTGTTTAACCATCTTCGTTTCTGAGGCTCATCCATGTTTTACTAATTCAGGTTTGGGATGGTCTTCATTGAGCATAAAGAAACACCTTTTTTTTTTTTTTTTTTTCTGGAGAATTACCTCAATTTCCTTAGAAGAAAACATACACTTATTTTATTTAGAACTGAGACTTTACAAATTCAGGAACACAGCTCTATACCTAGCAACTTTTCCAAGACCAAACAGGACTCAAGTTCTCTCACCTGTCCTGTTAGGAGTATTCTCCTTCCTCTCAGACTCCTGGGTGCCTAGCCCCCTCCCTATTTCCATCAAACATGCTTTCATCTGCTTTTGCATCCTGGAGAGATCACATAACAGAATGACCAGAACATGGACGAGGTCAGTGACAATTATGGCCACTCAGGCTACTTCCTAGTGGTCTGACTTTTGCTTAGGGTGTCAGATAAGCGTCACAGTAGGAATAAAGATCATACCACATACACAACCTAAATGTAGCCTGAAAAGTGTCATCTGTAACACATTCATATTTTATTTTTTAAAAATTTGGGGTCATGACTTTTTTTTTTTCAGTTCCTGGAAATCATTTTGGTTGTTTTAAATCTCTTTAAAACTCCCCATTTACACTAAATTGTTCAGTTTTGTTCTAGTTCTGCTCTCATTTGTGTGTCCATATTCCAAGTGTTCAAGTGATTCAAAATGTAGTTCTTCTCTTTTAAGTCACATGTCTGTGTGCTATTGTGTGCTTAGTCGCTCAGGCATGTCTGGCTCTTTGTGACCCTATGGGCTGTAGCCTATCAGGCTCCTCTGTCTGTGGGATTCTTCAGGCAAGAATCCTGGAGTGGGTTGGTTGCCATTTCCTTCTCTGGGGGATCTCCCGACCCAGGGATTAAACCCTCATTTCCTGTGTCTCCTCCACTGCATGCAGAATATTAACCACTGAGCCATTTTGCACCCCCTTAAAGCCATAGGATCCTTCTAAATAGACAGTTATCTTTCTCTGTGTCAGCGAGTGTAATATCCCTTCCACCCATCTGGGCTGCCTTGTGAGGTCAAGCACTATGAGTAGATAACCGTCATTGGCTGAGAGGAAGCTGGTGTTTTCCTCGGTGACCCACTGTCACTGGAGCTGGAAATTAGGGGCCCTCTACAGGGCAGGTCCCAAACAGTCTCTGTTTCTGGAAGCCAGCAGAAGAGGTGAGTCTCCTCCACACCTGCCCCTCCTGTTCGTCTTGAACCAGGGGGACAGCCAGCTTCCCACCCTAAGTGAGCTGGAGCACACTGGCACAGGATCCTGTCTCCACGGACAACTGGTCTCCCTTCACAGCAACCCAGAAATCTGTTCACCTGCACACATTTTCCTAGATGGAGCCACCTGTTTTCAAGACTCAGATTCTCGATCCTCTCTTAACTGCGAGAAAGACGCACCTCCTCCAGGAGGATTCTGCTGTAGCACAAGTTTGTACATATTTCAATAAAAGATTGTTCAGTCTGGTGGCTGAGACATGAAAATCGTGGATTAGAAAGGACAAAGAACCAGAAACAAATGCTCAGCACCATCTTCTAAATGTCCTCTTTTCCAAACTTAGAAACTTGAAAGAAATCTGAAAGGAGGGAGAAATACGAGATTTCCATGGAATCATTAAACAATAATAATGCAACTACTTGACTCAAGAAATAATAAGTGACTTCAAATAAACAGGATGACAATGAGATAATGCTAATTATGGGAAAAGAAGTAAAGCTCTTGCTATTGGTAAATTATATNTCTAAATGTCCTCTTTTCCAGACTTAGAAACTTGAAAGAAATCTGAAAGGAGGGAGAAATACGAGATTTCCATGGAATCATTAAACAATAATAATGCAACTACTTGACTCAAGAAATAATAAGTGACTTCAAATAAACAGGATGACAATGAGATAATGCTAATTATGGGAAAAGAAGTAAAGCTCTTGCTATTGGTAAATTATATAAAATAACCTTGAAGAATAAACCAGAAAAGAGGATTCAGTTCAGTTCAGTTCAGTCGCTCAGTCGTGTCCGACTCTTTGCGACCCCATGAATCGCAACACACCAGGCCTCCCTGTCCATATCCAACTCCCAGAGTTCACCCAAACTCTTGTCCATAGAGTCAGTGATGCCATCCAGCCATCTCATCCCCTGTGGTCCCCTTCTCCTCCTGCCCTCAATCCCTCCCAGCATCAGAGTCTTTTCCAATGAGTCAACTCTTCGCATGAGGATGAATAATATTAGATAAAACATATGTACACATGCCCATTCATCCATTCATGCATGCATACACACACAGACACACACATTACACAGACACACACACACATACTCCACAGAACAATATCCATGTATAAGAAAAAAAAAAACCTGAAAATAAAATACAACCAAGATAACTGTAAAACTTCACTGAAATAAATAAAAGAAAACTGAAAAAAAAAAAACACAAATANACACAAACACACACACACATACCCCACAAAACAAAATCCATGTATAAGAAAAAAAAAAACCTGAAAATAAAATACAACCAAGATAACTGTAAAACTTCACTGAAATAAATAAAAGAAAACTGAAAAAAAAAAAACACAAATATTTGGTAGCTGGATGGGAAATTAATTTTTCTCAAAATTGATCTATTTAATTCAATCTCAATAAATTATTGAACATTACTTCATATTTAGAAGGCGTGGGTGTTAAGGTGTGAGTAAAAAAAAAATTTTTTTAAGAGATGTGAAAGTGTTAGTTGTTCAGTCATGTCCCAACTCTTTGCAACCCCATGGACTGTAGCCCACCAAGCTCCTCTGTTCATGGGATACTTCAGGCAACAATACTGGAGTGGATTGCCATTCCCTTATCCAGGGGATCTTCCTGACCCAGGGACCAAACCCGAGTCTCCTGCATTGCAGTCAGATTCTTTACCATCTGAGCCACAAGGGAAGTAGTTAGAGAAAATATATAAGGTCAGATATTATAACAAGGAGTACTACCACATTAATGAAATCAGGTTGGTACTAATGCTGGACTAAAAATTTAAATGGGAAAAAAGTTACTTGAGAAAGGAGCAGTGTCCATATATGCGTGTGGTACCCACATAATGCAAGATCTAACACAGACCCTCAATCAATGGAAGGATTTTGGCACAAAGAGCTCAGTTCACGTTCTCATCTCATGTCATTCTAGATGGAGACAAATTTGATTAAAAATACAATTAATGATACAATTAATATTTTAAAGTTAGCAAAGTAATAGAAGTTAGACAAAAGTTTGCCTGCTTTTTCAAATTAAATATTTTTTAAAAAAGAAAACAAGGGCTGAAAGAAAAATTGTAAAGAAAAAATTTCACTTTAATTATTTTCATCAAAAAATAAAACTAAAATGCTATCAACTTGGAAGAAAACGTGCAACAAGGCAAAAATCATAATATAATCAATATAATATAGTATTATAATTATTGTTTATGCATGTTGATAAGAAAAACACAGAAATAGTAAATCAAGTAAAGTATTTTAACAATCACTGAAGATAAAATATGCCAAGTAAATGTGTTGAAACTATTTATAATCTGACAACTATGCTTTAAAAACAACTTCTATAACTTGTTTTGCTTACTTAATTAGTATAGCTTTTGAAAACTGATAATATTTAATTTCAGCGGTGTTATAAGTAGCTATGGGAAACAAATATTGACATAAACTTTTTGGAAAATATTTTGTAATATATTGGGCCTTAAGTATGTTCATAAACTCTGATCCGAATACTTAGACTTCCCATATATACTCTAAGAAATGATTTACAATTGGGAAACATGTATATATGGCAAGTATTTCAATAGGAAGCTATTTACAGCAGTAAAAATAGGTAAGAGCATAAATAGTTAACAAATTTAATATTGTAACTGATTATGAGTCTTGCATATATGGAGTACCCTACAACTATTTAAATAATATATGCAAGGCTTTTCCAGAAAAGAAAATTATACTTTTGGCAAATGGTAAATGATTTTTGCATAATTCAATATAGTACATAAAATATAAGTTCAAGTATATAAACAACAGAAGGAGAAAAATGTTGTGAAAATGACTAAGGTTCACACTGTCTGCCTTTGAATGGGAGAATTTTAAGTTAATCTTTTTCATTATCAATGAAAGTTTTTTTTAAATTTATTTTGTTTATAGTCATCTTAACTTGGCAATGTGTCTGGTGGACTGACAGTTGTATTTCCCCAATATTCCATTAGGGGATACACTCTTGGTTGTTATGTATTTAATTCCAATACACTAACACCTTTTTCTGTTAGAGTCATTGCTGCATTGAAGCACATTGCACATATTTTCCCCAAGCTGATTACCTCAGGATGGATGAGAATTTCTCTTATGTTAAATCTACATCTCTGGGGCCGTCTGGAGAGCCAGCAGACCCCAGTCACTTAGAAGCTGTCTGTCTTCAGCTGGTGAGCAGTATGACTGTGTCCACCCTCAGGGGGGCTGTCCAGTGAGACCTGCCCTAAAAGAGCGAGGGAGAGGCAGTTCAGGAGAAGCACCTTGTCCCATTCGCCATGTCTAGTTGACTCCATGAACTCAGGGTTTGCTTTGTAGACCTGCCCGTCTTGGACTTGGGACTGTGTTGGAAGAAAAAGATTGCAGCTGATTTCTAGCACAAACCAGTCTCCAATGGTGAGGTTTTTCAGATATCTGACAAGCTATTTCAAAACTTTGTTTTTCCCTGCTATCTTTTTTTGTTAAGAAGCTTCAGTTACCTCCGGAACAGTCTTGGAATCTAGAAAGATGGTACTGATGAACCAATCTGCGGGCAGCAGTGGAGATGCAGACATACAGAACAGACTTGTGGTCACAGTAGGGGAAGGAGTGGGGAGATGAATGGAGAGAGTGGCGTTGAAACACATGCATCACCACCTGTAAAATAGAGAGCCAGGGGGCATTTGCTGTATGGCCCAGGGAGCTCATACCCAGGGCCGCATGATAACCTAGAGAGGTGGGATGGTGGCCGGTGGNTATCTGTCAGATTTATCATGAAGTAGCTCTAAATATGTTATATGCCAGCAATAAAAAGAAATTTTTACTAAACTCAGGAAGTCAAACTTTAAATATTTTAAAAAAATATATGATTTATTTTTCCTCAGCTTTTACAATAGCCTTAGAACTTTATTATTAATTTGGATTTTTTATATAGAGGTACCCATTTTTTATATAGACATACATTTATTTCTAAATCTCATTCTTTGTGATCGCGTTCACTTTTATTTGGCTCATGGATACATTTTATTTACTTTGAAAGAACTTTAAAGGTAAAACTGAATGAAAATATTGACTCTGTTCTAGGGTATCTATTGCCATGGAAAATGACCTTTGCATGTGCTTGAGCTCATGGACACACACACACACACACACACACACACAGAGTCCATTAGTTTAGTCTGGCAGCAGCCACAGAATTCTCTCCAAATTGTTAAGGGGCTGTTTCTATATTAATACAATGTTTGGCTGGCAGTCGGGTAAACGCTGAGGGCCTTGGAGGTCCCTTGTGTCAAGAACACACACCTCTGTCTTTTTCTGCCGTGGCCTAGAAAAGACTTTCTTCTAGGCATAGCTCAGCACTGCCCACACCACAGGCACCGGAGGAAGCAGCTTTCAAGAGGAAGGCTGCCTCCAGTCTGGACTTAATTGTTTTACCTTGGGCCCATGCCCACATGTCTGATGTCTGTGTATTTGACTACAATGACTTCTGGTAGCTGATCTGCTGATTCACTGTATTAATGTTTTATTTATTTTATTTTTTATTTATTTTTATTTTTTAGTTTGTTTTGCTTTACAATACTGTATTCGTTTTGCTATATATTGACATGCATCAGCCACGAGTGTTTTAAAGTGCACCCTATTTGGTTTCTGAAAGGTCTTCCCAAAGCTTTTCACATAAAACAGGGTTTGGAAAATGTCAAATGCCCATCATGAGGATTTGGTTTCCAGATTCAAATTCTAGGTGTGAATGTATTTAGGCTGGTCATGAAAATTGTAGACTTGAGTTCATTATCTTGAAAAGTAGCTTGACTTTACCTTTTATTTATTTTTTCCTATTCACGTGTCCTTGCATCGAGACTCATGAGTCTCAAATGTCCTTTAAGAAATGCTGTGAGGCTGTTTCCACTGTTTATTCTGGTACCCCATTCCCCTCTCTGAATATTCTGGCAGCAGCAATAACTTGATACTTGCTTTGTTTTTAAGGGAAAGGGTAGATATAGCCTGGGCTTCCCAGGTGGCACTAGTGATAAAGAGCCTGCCTGCCAATGCAGGAGACACAAGAGAGGCAGGTTCAATCCCTGGGTCAGGAAGACCCCCTGGAAGAGAACATGGCAACACACTCCAGTATTCTTGCCTGGAGAATCCCATGGACAGAGAAGCCTGGCGGGCTACCGTCCACGGGGTCACAACTAGTGGGACACGACTGGAGTGACTTAGCATGCATGCAGGTATAGCCTGGATTATTAACAAAGTGACACACGGATTTGAGGATGTAAAGTGTGTGTGTGTGTGTGTGTGTGTGTGTGTGTGTGTGTGTGTGTTTTAGCAGAGACAACTGTGTGGTAAAACACTTTGAGAAAAAAAAAAAAAAGATTTTCTGGAAACACAAAGTTTGCTTTTAAGCATGAAGGGATAAAGAGCTACAAGAAGCCCACAGAACAGACTCTAAACCCCAGGTGCAGAAGAACTCCCTTGCCTCTCCCGGGCAAAAGTGACCACAGAGATGATGGCAGAGTTCAAGATCCTGGTGTCTGAACCCTTCAGCAAGCCCACCTAGGGACAGCCATCCTCTGTCGTCCCACCATCACTGCTGCTGTGTGCTTTTCGTGGGGCATCTGGTAAACCAGCTCACCACTGTGAGTTTTCCCACCTGGCACTAGCCCCTCGGTTCGACCAGCTCGCTCTCTGAGCTTCTGCTCCCCACTGGCTGGTGAGCAGGTTGGGGTGGACAGCACATGTGCAACACTGGGCTCCTATCAGCGTGTTAAGATGTTCATTAGTCTTTGAGGATGGGCTCAATGCCCATCTGTAAAGAAGCTCAGTGTCCCCTGAGCTCTTTCCAAAGAAGTGAGGCATGTGTCCTGTATTCTGTCCAGTTAGGGGCTCTAACCAAACTAAACGATGCAATAACCTGCAATATTGGCTCAATCTCCATGCCTGGGACCTCAGGTCAGAGTTAGGGGCCACTGCAGCAGTGCTTCTGAAACAATACATGATCTCTCAGTGTTTGTTTGTTTTTTTGAAGTCCAAGCTGATACAGATAGATGTGCTTATAAAGTAAAGATGAGATATTAGTGATATAAAATAAAAAGCTGTTTACATCTTATGGATGCTTGCAGAAGAGTCAGGTCACCATAGTAACCTATGCTACCAGGTTGGTAAAGGAGATGCTGGCAGTGTGTGCCCAAACATGCTGGAGTTCCACAGAGCCTGAGATGCTGACTTCTGCCTTCACCCTTTGCCCAAGGTCTTTTTCTGCTCCATCAGCTCCTGGAGTGTCAGAGAATGGAAGCTGCCTTTGCCTTTGCTGGATAATCTCAACACAAGGTAGAAGACAGTCAATGCAATGTAAATCTCCCCTGCCTTACAACCAAGAGAAAACATCTCAGGCAGACCACTACAGATCCCCAGAGTTGCCCCTCTTGCACTGTTGGTGGGAATGAAAATTGGTGCAGCTACTATGGATAACTGTATGGAGTTTCCTTAAAAAAATAAAAAGAGAGTTTTTATACCATATAGTCCAGCAATCTCACTCCTGGGCATGTATCCAGACAAAATTATAACTGGAAAAAATATATGCACCCCAATGTTCACAGCAGCACTATTCACAATAGCCAAGATATGGGAGCAACCTAGATATCCATCAACAGATGAATGAATAAAGAAGATGTGGTACATATAAATGAAATATTTTTCAGTCACTAAGTCATATCTGACTCTTTGCAACGCCATGGACTGCAGCATGCCAGGATTCCCTGGCCTTCGCTATCTCCTCGAGTCTGCTCAAAGTCATGTCCATGGAATTGGTCATGTCATTCAATCATCCCAACCTCTGTTTCCACCTTGTCCCCCTGCCCTCAGTCTCTGCCAGCATCAGGGTACTTTCTACTGAGTCAGCTCTTCACATCAGGTGGCCAAAGTATTTTACTCAACCATAAAAAAGAATAAAAGAGTGCCATTACAACAACATGGATGGATCTCAAGATTATCATAAGTTCAGTAACTAAGAAAGAGAAAGGCAAACACCGTATGACATCACTTATATGAGGAATCTAAAATATGACACAAGTGAACTTATCTACAAAACCAAAACAGACTCACAGACACAGGGAACAGACTTGCGGCTGCCAAGACAGGAAGGCGTGAAGAGGGAAGGATTGGGAACTGGGGCTGGCAGATGAAGGCTATCATATGCAGGGTGGATAAACAACAGGTTCCTACTATATAGCACAGGGAACCATATTCAATATCCTGTAATAAACGATAACAGAAAAGAGTATGAAAAAGAATATATGTTTATGTATCAACAGATTACTTTGCTGTACACCAGAAACTAATACAACATTTTAAATCAACTCTATATTGACTTAAGGAAAAAAAAAAAAAAAAAGCTGAAACAAATGCCCAGGTTTCCTCAAGCAGAAATAAATTCATGGCAGGTGTCAGTGGCCCGGCTTAATACTCTTGTTTTCTACTTGCGGTCTTTCTTTTCCTGCCTTTCTTCTTCAGGGTTCTCCTGCTATTACCTGGGTTCCTTTTCCAGATAAATTATTCATGCTTGTAGCCTCCTCTCAGGGAGTGATGCTCAGGAAACAAAATCTAAGATAACAATGCTAAATGTCAGCCTTCCATGGAGAGGCATAAAGGTAAGAATGGAGATAAACCTACATTTGACTGAGAACAGACCCAATAGAGCCTGCATTTTTAACTGAAAATACCTGCTATGTTGATTTAAAATATTATATTTCTCCACTGTTGCAAGGAAATGTGGTTTTGAGGACTTGAGAAAAATAAAATCCCATCTTTCCATCCATGAGTTGCAATGCTATGGCATACTTCTATAGACCATTCTATGATTGTATGGTCTGTTACTGATAAATTAAGCTTCATATTTAATAATTTAATACGAACATCCAAGAGAGACAAATGAAAAAGAAAATGGGAAGGAACTGACAACTGCCTTTAGTATCACGGACAAAGGATAGTCTAGTAGCACAAGGGCAGGGCCTTCATGGAGGTAAGAAACGGGAAAACTTCCCTTCTGTTTTGCCCTTTGCTTGCTTGTCTCCCTGCTATACAGTGTATGAAGAGAAAGAATTCAACGAAGGGGAAAAAGTTAACTGAACATTTTATGAATCCTTGGTTAAAACAGATACAATAAAATCTAGTTTTGCAAAGCCCCAGTATTTTAAAATCAAATTTGGCCCAAAAAGAAATACGTAGTGTATGGTTATGCATATACGTCAAAATCACCCAAAAGTACTTTAGCGTTTACAGAAAGGTAGAAAAGATGAGCTCCAAAATAAGCACTGCAAAGCCTACGAAGCCTTTTTTTGTCCACAAGGAACACTCCCATCTCTTTAAGATAAAATTATGCTACTGCCAGGGCGTGTACCATGTCAGTGGAAACAACTCTATCAGGCTTCCTAATATAAATGATAATTCTAGGCTTTATAGCTTGGCTCTTTCAAAGTAAAGTATGTTGGGCAGAGACTAAGCATACAAATTGCCAGCCAAAATACATTAAATCTGGTCGAGCTGTCCTTTTTTGGAGAATGCAAATTGGAGCTTTCTGCTCTGCATGCTGTTAGTGCTTGGCATGGACCTGCGAAAATGCCTTCTGGAATTGTGACCAAAAAAAAAAAAAANGGGACCAGATGCCATGATCCTAGTTTTCTGAATGTTGAGTTTTAAGCGGACTTTCTCACCTTCCTTTTTCAGTTTCATCAAGAAGCTCTTTAGTTGTTCTTCACTTTCTGCCATAAGGGTGGTGTCATCTGCATATCTGAGGTTGTTGATATTTCTCCCAGCAATCTTCTTCCAGCTTGTACTTCAATCAGACCAGCATTTCACATGATGCACTCTGCATATAAGTTAAATAAGCAGGGTGAGAATATACAGCCTTGAGTACTCCTTTCCCGGTTTGGGACCAGTCTGTTGTTCCACGTCCAGTTCTAACTGATGCTTCTTGATCTGCATACAGATTTCTCAGGAGGCAGGTCAGGTGGTGTGGTATTCCCATTTCTTCAAGAATTTTCCACATTTTATTTTTATCCACACAGTCAAAGGCTTTGATGTGGTCAATAAAGCAGAAGTAGATTTTGCTCTGGAACTCTCTTGCTTTTTTTATGATCCAACGGATGGAGGCAATTTGATCTCTGGTTCCTCTGACTTTTCTAAATACAGCTTGAACATCTGGAAGTTCATGATTCATGTACTGTTGAAGCCTGGCTTGGAGAATTTTAGCATTACTTTACTAGCTTGTGAGATGAGTGCAGTTGTGCAGTACTTTGAGCATTCTTTGCCATTGCTTTTCTTTGGGATTGGAATGAAAAAAGTTGACTTAAAGCTCAACACTCAGAAAACGAAGACCATGGCATCTGGTCCCATCGCTTCATGGGAAAATGATGGGGAAACAGTGGAAACAGTCACAGACTTTATTTTTGTGGGCTCCAAAATCACTGCAGATGGTGATTGCAACCATGAAATTAAAAGACCCTTGCTCCTTGGAAAAAAAGCTATGAGCAACGCAGACAGCATATCACAAAGCAGAGACATTACTTTGCTGACAAAGGTCCTTCTAGTCAAGGCTATGGTTTTTCCAGTAGTCATGTATGAATGTGAGAGTTGGACTATAAAGAAAGCTGAGCACTGAAGAATTGATGCTTTAGAACTGTGGTGTTGGAGAAAACTCTTAAAAGAGTCCCTTGAACTGCAAGGAGATCCATCCAGTCCATTGTAAAGGAGATTAGTCCTGGGTGTTCATTGGAAAGACTGATGCTGAGGCTGAAACTCTAATACTTTGGCCACCTGATGGCAAGAGCTGATTCATTTGAAAAGACCCTGATGCTGGGAAAGATTGAGGGCAGGAGAAGAAGGGGACTACAGAGGATGAGATTGTCACATGGCGTCACCAACTCAATGGACATGAGTTTGGGTAAACTCCAGGAGTTATTGATGGACAGGGAGGCCTGGTGTGCTGTGGGCTGTGGGGCCACAAAGAGTTGGACACGACTGAGCGACTGAACTGAACTTCACTAACCTTCCAAAATAGTTTATCAGATTTATGTCATTCATAACCACCTGAGAGCTTCCAAACTGCGATGCAAGACATCAATCATGTTACATATTTAATAAGGCCATTGAAACTAACCATTCTCTAACCAGGTTTTCTGAATGCTTTTATAAAGAATGGCTAAAAATGAGAATAGCCACAAGTATACATAGAACTCCTAAAACCTGGAATTTAACAAGNGCGATGCAAGACATCAATCATGTTACATATTTAATAAGGCTATTGAAACTAACCATTCTCTTACCAGGTTTTCTGAATGCTTTTATAAAGAATGGCTAAAAATGAGAATAGCCACAAGTATACATAGAACTCCTAAAACCTGGAATTTAACAAGTAATTAGATGTGTCTTTTGTTATGTTAATAAGGTGACTTTGGACCAAGCCTAAGGGTGGGGATTGGTTGCTAAGACAACCAACTGTCTCTTTGAAGGGGTAGACTTTCAACCCAATCTCTGACCTCTAGGAGGAAGGAAGGGCTGAAAGTTAAATCAGTGGCCAGTGGCTAATGATTTAATCAACTGCACATCTTTAATGAGGTCTCCCTAAACACCTCAAAGAATGGGGTTCTGAAAGCTTAAGACTTGGAGATTTGGGGAGGGAATGGCAATCTTAGAGCAAAAGAAGCTCAAACTCCTTTCTCACATACGTAAGTAATGTAGGGTCTTTTCTACCAAAGAGGAAGATATAAAAATAAATGATCTATGTTCACTTTTTTAGCATAGTTAAATAGAAGGAAATGTATATATATATTTATATATCTTATGCTGCTGCTGCTAAGTTGCTTCAGTCATGTCCGACTTTGTATGACAGCATAGACGGCAGCCCATCAGGCTCCCCCGTCCCTGGGATTCTCCAGGCAAGAACACTGGAGTGGGTTGCCATTTCCTTCTCCAATGCATGGAAGTGAAAGTGAAGTCGCTCAGTCGTGTCCGACTCTTAGCAACCCCACGGACTGCAGCCTACTAGGCTCCTCCACCCATGGCACTTTCCAGGCAAGAGTACTGGAGTGGGATGCCATTGCCTTCTCCGTTTTATA
>SJYA01001152.1:256965-296510 GCA_006410615.1 Neotragus moschatus | reverse complement strand
AAATAAAGGGGGGTGGAGGAAAACAGTCAATATGAATAGTCCACTCAGGAGCTTACGGGAAGTAGTTCTCATGGCCCCCATTGACCAATAAAAACTTAGGCAACCTTTAAGTAAGGTTGTGACTCTGGATGCGTAACCTATGAGGAGCTACAACCTTAGTCTTAGGGAGACAAACCTTTGCAGATTTCGCACTCGGTGTGCTTGCTCCCAGACCTTCGTCTGTAGCTCTCCATTCAGCAGAAGTAAAGACTGCTTTGCTGAGCCACTTAGGATGTCTGTTCTGTTCCCACGACACCACTTTGAGACCATTTCCAACACATCTTGTTCTGTGCATCTTTTGTACCTGGCTGTACCTGAAGCATATCCTTTTATAAAAAAAATAAGCAATCTAGTAATTAAACTGATTTAATGAGCTCTGTGAATTGCTCTAGCAAGTTAATTGAACCCTAGAAACACGTTAAAGCGGCTTAGCAGCAGCAACAGAAACGTTGCTTCTGCTTTGTAGCTGGAAGAAGGCAAAGGCAACCCACTCCAGTCCTCTTGCCTGGAAAATCCCATGGATGGAGGAGCCTGGTAGGCTGCAGTCCATGGGGTCGCTTAGAGTCAGAAATGACTGAGTGACTTCCCTTTCACTTTTCACTCTCATACATTGGAAAAGGAAATGGCAACCCACTCCAGTGTTCTTGCCTGGAGAGTCCCAGGGACAGTGGAGCCTGGTGGGCTGCCATCTATGGTGTTGCACAGAGTTGGACACGACTGAAGCGACTTAGCAGCAGCAGCAGCAGCAGCTTTGTAGCCAGTTCATTAGAAATACTAGTAACCACCTGGGCTCATCTACTGGCCTCTGAAGGAGGTGGGGGTTGTCTCTTAGGACTGACTTTTTATCCTGTGGGATCTGATATCTCTCTAGATAGTAAGAATAGAATTGAATTTTAGGGAAACTGGCTGGTGTCTGGAGAATTGTTTGATGGTAGGGATGAAAACCCTAACACTATCCCACACACAAAATTGTAATTTGGTGGGTATAACATGAAATAATACACACACACACACACACACACACACAGAGCTATGGACATATTCATATAGCACACTCTCCTGGAAAATAGGATCCTTTAATAAGGTCCTCTAATCAAGTCTGGCCTTAGAAATATTGCCTGTTTTAATCATATCCTAGCAGTTTTTCTCTCCTTTCATTACTGGTTTCTGCTTCTGGCCCTCTCCCTGCAGCAGCCTCCAACAATACAATTGGCAATAATGATGATATCATGAAAAAGGAATCCACTATAAGTGTGTGGGTTTCATGAAAAACAAAATGCTTAAAGAGACTAGCTCTAAGAGATTTTAATTTAACCTGAGTGTGTCAGAGAACATTCTCTTGGGAAAGAGATGTTTCTATAAGAACCTGTGTAACTGCTAGTGAACTCTGAGTATACATAGAAGGGGACAGGCTGGGTGAGCCCCTGGACTGAGAAAGGATGTGGAGTGTTTTAAAGGGAGACCAAAACCTTCTGTGGCTGAAGGATAATGATCAACAGTGATGGTTGCTCATCATCCATCTGGAAAGGCAGCCACGGTCAGATGTTGGAGAATTCTGTAGACCAGGCTGAGGATTCTGAAATTTTTCCTATCAATTTCATTTGAAAATTTTTAAGGAAGGTAGTAATTAACAGTTTTTTTAATTGCAAAAAGATGACTCTGCTGTAGCAGAATGAATGTTTGGAACACCCACTGATGGATGAACAAAGGACAAACGTTGATGCAGTAGACAAAAAAATGCAAGAAGGAAGCTGGATGCAACTAGAATAACAGAGAGGGGTGAGGATGAATTAAGAAGTTGGTGGTAGCAGAAATTAAGCAACAGGGAAGGGGACAGGACACACATTTTAAAGGGATAATAAAGCCCAAGGTCATATAAACTGATTAGAACCAAATAGGTCCAAGATGGTGGATGAGTCAACTTCCACTGGAACTCAAGCCTCACCATTCACTCACTGTAACACATCAGCCAGCTAAATCACATACCTACGAACACCAAGAAAATTCTGAGGCCAACCCTCAACGACCAGTAAGTGGGCAGCATTCCAATTTCTGGAAATCTCTGCCCCTTCCCCAAAACAGTTGGATTAATTCTCCTAGTCATTAGCCTAGTCATTAGTCATCAGCCCATAAAAGCTAACCACACCACATTTTGAGGCTGCTCTCTCCTTCTGAGATGGCCCACACTCAGTGTGTGCTTCTCTCTAGATTAATCCACTGCTTACTTATCACTTTGCCTTTCACTGAATTCTTTCTGGGCTGAGACACAAAGAACCTGATTCTCAGTCAGTTTAGGCCCCAAGTGAGTGATTCTCATTAGAAAACTGTGGGTTCAAGTCTCAGTCTGGGATTTGGGTGGGTTCGAGTCCCAGCCACACAGATTCAAGCCCCAATCTGAGATACACGGTTTCAGAAGCAGGAGAGAAGTAGAAAAGTTGACTTATTTTTTATGTAGAAGGAGCAAATTTTTACATTATGAAAAAGGAGACAAAAAGATGACTCTAAGATCTTTGCTTGTGGAAATAATTAGATGAAATGTTGTTTACCAATGTAGGGAACAAAAGAAGGGGGAGTAGATTTGAAAGGAAATGGGAAACTATTGAATATATGAGTTTGAAGTGCTACAACAAACTTAAGAAAGAATAAATGAAGACTTTGAGCTCAAGGTCTGACTCTTTGTTACCCCAGAGACCACAGCCAACCAGGTTGCTCTGCCCATGGGATTTCCTGGGTAAGAATACTGGAGTGGGTTGCCATTTCCTACTCCAGGGGGTCTATCAAACCCAGGAATCAAACCTATGTCTCCTGCATTGGCAGGTGGATTCTTTGCCAACTGCACCACCTGGGCAGGTCTCAAGAGAAGATGTTCACAAGAAATTAGCTATATGTTCACATCAGGGTTTCATAAGAAAAGATTGGGCTTCAAATAAAAGTCACAGAACCAAAGGCTATTTTACGTGCCATATACTGTTTACAAATATTAGGACTATTGTCTCAATAATAATGATACACCAGATACTGATGGCAAAAGCTCAGTCTCTGTGTACACCAGTGCTAAACTGCATCTCGAAGACAGACTTTTGGTGAATCAAGATAGCCAGGAGAAGTATCAACAACTCCAGATATGTAAATGATACCATTCTAAAAGCAGAAAGTGAAGAGGAACTAAGGGGCTTCTTGATGAGGGTAAAAGAGGAGAATGAAAAAGTTGGCTTAAAACTCAACATTCAAAAACTAAGGTCATGGCATCTAGTCCCATCACATCATGGGAAACAGGAGCGGGGAAAGTGGAAGCAGTGACAGACTTTATTTTATTGGGCTCCAAAATCACTTTGGACAGTGACTATAGCCATGAAGCTTAAAGACACTTGCTCCTTAGAAGGAAAACTACGATCAACCTAGACAGCATATTAAAAAGCAGATACATCACTTTGCCTACAAAGGTCCCTATAGCCAAAGATATGGTTTTTCCAGTAGTCACGTATAGATGTGAGAGTTGGACCATAAGGAAGGCCGGGCACTGAAGAATTAGTGTTTTCAAGCTGTGATGTTGGAGAAGACTCTTTGAGAGACCCTCGGACAGCAAGGAGATCAAACCAGTCAGTTCTAAAGGAAATCAACTCTGAATATTCATTGGAAGGACTGATGCTGAAACTGAATTTCCAATACTTTGGCCACCTGATGCAAGGAGCCAACTCACTGGTCAAGACTCTGATGCTGGGAAAGATTGAGGGCAAGAGAAAGGGGCAATGGAGAACAGATGGTTTAATGGCATCATTGGCTCAATGGACATGTGTTTGAGCAAACTCTGAGAGACAGTGAAGGACAGAGAACCCTAGCATGCTGCAGTCCAGGGGGTCACAAAGAATCAGATATGACTGAGCAGCTGGACAGTAACAACTGAAAAGGATAGCTTTATTGCTTTGCCAGTCGAAGTGGGGGCACGGCAGGCTCTTGACTGGAAAAATATGTGCCCAAATTTGGGAGAGTTTGATGAAGCATTTCCTAGCAGTAGTTCAAGGTTGCTGACAAGATTAGGGCATATGCATGTTGTCAGGTGGTGGGTCTCCTAACCTTGATGAATTTCTCAGGTCCCTTTAATATTTTCTCAGGTGGTTTCTTGGCTGCTTCTCTGTTGATGAGAAACTGCTCAAACCTGCCCTTTGGGACACAGGGAAGGACACGGAGGCTGGAGTCCTACCTTTAAGAAAGAGGGGATAAAAAAGGTGTCCATGCCCAGAAGCCCCACAGGGTCCTCCTCGGTTTCAATAGTACCATTTTCTTTATTACAATGCAAGCTTTAAATAGTTTAAGTAGATTTCCCAACATCATATACTAAGTTTCAGAATCTCCAAAAATTATAACTTCAGATGTCTATTGCTGCAAAGCAAGCTACTCAAAATATTTAGTGGCTTGAGAATAGTCTTATTATTTCATTATTTGGAAATCAAGATTTGGGCAGAACATACTGGAGAAAACTTATCTTTGTCTAAAATTTCCAGTACATCACTTAGGATGAGTTGAAAGCCTAGGGATTAGAGCAGCTGGGAGAGATGGCCGAGTACCTCTTGCTCTCTCCATATGGTCTTTCCAAGTGGCTTTTCCAACAGTCCNTGAAGGACAGAGAACCCTAGCATGCTGCAGTCCAGGGGGTCACAAAGAATCAGATATGACTGAGCAGCTGAACAATAACAACTGGAAAGGATAGCTTTATTGCTTTGCCAGTCGAAGTGGGGGCACAGCAGGCTCTTGACTGGAAAAATATGTGTCCAAATTTGGGAGGGTTTGATGAAGCATTTTCTAGCAGTAGTTCAAGGCTACTGACAAGATTAGGGCATATGCATGTTGTCAGGTGGTGGGTCTCCTAACCTTGATGACTTTCTCAGGTCCCTTTAATATTTTCTCAGGTGGTTTCTTGGCTGCTTCTCTGTTGATGAGAAACTGCTCAAACCTGCCCTTTGGGACACAGGGAAGGACACNGTAGTTCAAGGCTACTGACAAGATTAGGGCATATGCATGTTGTCAGGTGGTGGGTCTCCTAACCTTGATGACTTTCTCAGGTCCCTTTAATATTTTCTCAGGTGGTTTCTTGGCTGCTTCTCTGTTGATGAGAAACTGCTCAAACCTGCCCTTTGGGACACAGGGAAGGACACAGAGGCTGGAGTCTTGCCTTTAAGAAAGAGGGAATAAAAAAGGCATCTATGCCCAGAAGCCCCACAGGGTCCTCCTCGGTTTCACTACTACCATTTTCTTTATTAAAATGCAAGCTTTAAATAGTTTAAGGAGATTTCCCAACATCAAATACTACGTTTCAGAATCGCCAAAAATTATAACTTCAGATGTCTGTTGCGGCAAAGCAAGCTACTCAAAATATTTAGTGGCTTGAGGATAGTCTTATCATTATTATTTCATTATTTGGAAATCAAGATTTGGGCAGAACACACTGGAGAAAACTTATCTTTGTCTAAAATTTCCAGTACATCACTTAGGATAAGTTGAAAGCCTAGGGATTAGAGCAACTGGGAGAGATGGCCGAGTACCTCTTGCTCTCTCCATATGGTCTTTCCAAGTGGCTTTTCCAACAGTCCAGCCTTGGCTTCTTTACAGTATGAGAGCTTCAGGACAGTTAAACTTCTTACCTGCAGCACAGGGCTGTAAAAGACAGCTTGCCTCAATTGCCAGTTTTTGAAACTGCAGGGGCTTTGAAACCCTGTGGGACTCCTGTGCACAAAATCTTTCTGTGTCCCTCATTTTTTTTTATTATACGCAATAGGCTTCCTTCACTTCCCATGACCTCTGAGGTCCAAAGGGCAGGATCAGACACTTGCTAATAAGGAAAGAGAGGAGATGTGGAGACAAGGGAGGAGCAGTCAGTTAACAATAGTGCAGCCTAGGGCTGAGTCCTGGCCATGCCTCAGGGGATACACAGAACAATACCAACAATATTGAGCTGTTTTGTAGACACTCAGACTCTCAGCAGGTGGGAGAAGTTAAGGTTTGGTGCCCACAGGAACATGGACCACAAGCTGGCTGGAACCAGAAGGTTTATGATGCTGACTCCCACTCACCTCACCAGCAACCAATCAGACGTATGTCCATGAGCTGATCGTGCCCTTTTCTTTAAGCCATTACTAGAACTCCTCACTATCCTTTCCAGGTCAGGGCACACATTCTTGAGGGCATTAGCCCACTGTGGCTCTCTTTGCCTGGCAAAACAATAAAGCTCTTCTTTTGTCCTTTACCCCAAGTTCTTTCTCTATGATTTGACTCTGCAGCAGGACAGAGAGGCCAAGCTTTCTATGACAGATTCTTGATACTATTATCCATTGCTACAAAGTACACCTGTGGCAAAGTGCATCCCTTTAAAGATGATCAGGAAATGTTTGCTCAGTACCACCGCATGCCCATCAGGACAGTTTACAAACAACAAGTGTTGGAGAGTATGCAGAGGAGAAGGGAACCCTCTTATACTACCGCTAGGAGTGTAAATTGGGATAGCCACTACAGAGAACGGGGTGGAGGCTCCTCAAGAAGCTACAAGCAGAGTCACCAAATGATCCAGCAATCCCACTCCTGGGCATTTACCTAAGTGAAACCAAAATTCAAAGATATACACGCACCTCAATGTGTCACTGAGTCCAAGCTTGCTCTGCTTGCCACATGACAGGACAATGAATCAGAGACAAGGTGTTGGGGCAAGGAATACAACTTAATTCAGAGATCCAGCTGACTAATAAGATGGCAGACTAGTGTCTCAAAGTAACCATATTGTCAGGGTATGGTTGTCAGTTTCCTTTATGTATCAGAGATGGGGGAGGTGAGGAAATGGAGTAAAAAGGCCATTAATCTTACAAATATCTCCTAGGATGCCAAGCCCTAGGCAGATGATATGTTAATTTCTCTTTTCCTGCCATCTACAGCTGTGCAGGGTTCTGAACAGAAGCAGTTTAGTTTAACAGTCAGACAGAGGGGTGGGATTCTGAGGAAGGCCATTATATATGATTATAATAACAAAAGAGAAAGTTGAAGAAATAATTCTAACATAGAGTCAGGATGGCTTTTTCCTGCAACAAATGTTCACAGCAGCACTATTCACAGTAGGCAAGACATGGAAACAAGCTCAATGTCCATCGGCAGAGGGCTGGGTAAAGAAGATGTGGTGTATATATATACTATGGAGCATGACTCAGCCATAAAAAGGAGCAAAATTATGTCCTTGCAGCAACATGGATGCAACTAGAGATTATCAAAGCTATGTTGTTGTTGTTTTTTTTTTCCAGTAGTCATGTATGGATGTGAGAGTTGGACCATAAAGAAGGCCGAACACTGAAGAATCCATGTATTTGAACTGTGATGTTGGAGAAGACTCTTGAGAGTCCCTTGGTCTGCAAGGAGGTGAAACCAGTCAATCCTAAAGGAAATCAACCCTAAACATTCATTGGGAGGACTGATGCTGAAGCTGAAGCTCCAATACTTTGGCCACCTGATGAGAAGAGCTGACTCACTGGAAATGACCCAGATGCTGGGAAAGATAAAAGGCAGGAGGAGAAGAGGAAAACAGAGGANCTTGGTCTGCAAGGAGGTGAAACCAGTCAATCCTAAAGGAAATCAACCCTAAACATTCATTGGGAGGACTGATGCTGAAGCTGAAGCTCCAATACTTTGGCCACCTGATGAGAAGAGCTGACTCACTGGAAATGACTCAGATGCTGGGAAAGATAAAAGGCAGGAGGAGAAGAGGAAAACAGAGGATGAGATGGTTGGATGGCATCACCAACTGAATGGACATGAGTTTGAGCAAGCTCTGGGAGTTGGTAAAGGGCAGGGAAGCCTGGCATGATGCAGCCCATGGGGTCACAAAAAGTCAAACGTGACTAAGTGACTAAACAACAGCAACAGAGATTTTCAGACTCTAGGAAGTAAGTCAGAAAGAGAAAGACAAGTACCATATGGCATCACTTATATATGGAATCCAAAGTATGGCACAAATGAACCTGGAAAACAGAAACTGAATCACAGACATAGAGAACAGGCTTGTGAGTGTCAAAGGGGAGGTGGTAGGGAGAGGGATGGACTATTTATTTGTCGTTGACAGATACACACTATTACACAGAGAACGGACAAAAACAAGGTCTTCCTGCATAGTAGAGGGAACGCTATCTAGTCTCCAGGGCTAAACTATAATGGAAAAAATATTTTTAAAAGAATGTATATATATGTATAAACCAGAGCCACTTTTCTCTACAACAGAGATTGGCACAACACTGTAAATCAACCATACTTCAATTAAAAAAAAAAAAAAGTGCTCAATGAGATAATTCTAAATCAGGGATTATGCTTTTGTTAATCAGAAAATAAAAACAGCTTTTGATTCATTTTAGATGCTCCATCATTCTAGATCCAGGGACTAACGCAGTTAGGGTGCCAACCCAGAATAATATGTCTGGAATTCCTTTAATACTAGATTTGAAATGTCCCTGACTTACTCAAGCAGAGGCTCTCAATGAAAGGTCTTTCTGGTTCTGCTTGAAACTTCTCATTGAGACCATGTCCTCATGCAAATATTCTCACAGGTTGAGTGCATTACAGTGATATGTAGACATTTTCATTAATTTAACTGATACCTCATTACCACTGAATGTTAAGAAACTCAACAGTAAGATGACTTCAAAACAAAGGTAAAATTTTGCCTTTGGCAAAGGGCAAACTTCATACAGAGAGTAGCACCATTCTAAATTAACTATTTTCCCTCAAACTATGATTGACAATGTTCTGATTCATATGAATGAATAAACCAAATTGAAAATGTTCCCAACTCAAGCAATCACCGATGTTATGTAAAACAATGAAATAGTTTGATTAGCAATCAGAAACAGCAAACAGTCAGGTATTTGGCCTTTTTCTTTTCTTCCTCAGAACTTTAAGAATGACATTTTGTGCTGTTGATTTAAGTGCTTTATAAATTATTTTATAAAGAATAGATAGCAATGTTGAATCAGTAATACGGTATGTAATCTTACTCAGCCAATTAAGAAAAGATAATATTGTAGATACTGAAATATGGCTGATTCATACTGAATTACAGAATAGAGTTGCAAGCCATCAGTAGACAACTTAAGGCAATTAGTAGTTTAGTGACTCTAAAGTGTTAAATGATTATCATCAAGGGGAGAAAGTACTGCAGGGTGAAAAGAGTGTGGAAAGCACAGTTGGAATCCAGTTTCTTGTCAGCTCACCTGGGCAGGTCACTCAGCCTCTCTGGTCCCCAGCTTTGGCCGTTCTAAATTAAAGACGTACTGACAATGTGCTCAGCTGCTCAGCCATGTCTGACTCTGTGAACCGATGGACTGTAACATGTCAGGCTCCTCTGTCGCTGGGATTCTCCAGGCAAGAATACCGGAGTGGATTATCATTTCCCCATGCAGAAGATCTTCCCAACCCAGGGATCGAACCCACGTCTCCTGTGTCTCTTGCATTGGCAGGCGGATTCTTTACCACTGAGCCACTTGAGAAGCCCACTCATATTTATGAGTTATTGTGAGGAATAACCAAAACTAACTATTTGTATTCAAATAGTATTACAGTATCAACAGCTGGCTATTAGTTTCACAATGAATAATAACTATATTTTTTAAATTTTTACTTTACATTATTGTATTGGTTTTGCCATACATTGACATGCAACACAATGAATAATAATTATTGATGTCATAGTACCATCTGACTTGATAACAAACATAATTTTCCTCACTTAAATATTTATTCTGAAGTATGTGTAAGACAGTGTAAAAGTGTCATGTGATCAAAACCAAAAAAAAAAAAAAAATCAGCATGGTACAGCAAAATCTGAGGAAATGAAGTGAAAAATTGTTGTTCAGTCCCAAAGTCATTTCTGACTTAGAGACATAACCCCACAACCTGCAGCATGCCATGCTCCTCAGTCCTCCACTATCTCCCAGAGTTTGCTCAAACTCATGTCCAAGGAGTCAGTGATGCCATGCAACCATCTCATCCTGTTACCCCCATCTCCTCTTGAAAAAATATAAAAATCAAAATCCCTGGCAAGTTGCAAAAGAGTAGAACCAAGAAAAAATGAGAACAAGTATACAGATGGCAATCTAATAAAAAAATTTGCAAGGAGATGCCTTTGATGTTAATGTAAAACATTTTCTAGGTATTTAAATTGTTTATTACTGATGTTATATAACATATATCTTTCATATGCAAAATTCTGTAAATGCACTGATTTTTAATGTTCTATTTTTCACTCTGCATTTCATTTTCTCTTTCAACATGTTGTTACTACAAAACCAGATATCCTAGGAATCTTGACAGATACTGTGTATATGTGTTTCTGTTACAGTGTTTCCCTCATTATAATAGCTAAACTACTATATCATAGATGCATGTTATCCAAAAGACTGACACTTCTTATTGGCTCGTGTAATCATGGCTCATGAATCATTTTATCATTTAAAATCTAAGCCAAGAATTGTTCTGTCACCCTGAAGTTTTCCTTCTTACCATAAGAATAAAAACTTAAATTAACTTCATCTCAATTACATTAGTTTGAATTGTGTTCAGTCACTTTAGTCATTTCTGACTCTTTCTGACCCCATGGACCATAGCCCACCAGGCTCCTTTGTCCATGGGATTGTCCAGGCAAGAATACTGGAGTGGGTTTCCATTTCCTCCTCCAGGGGATTTTATTGACCCAGGGATCAAACCTGTGTCTTCTGCATCTCTTGCATTGCAGGAGGATTCTCTTGCACTGAGCTACCAGGGAAGCCAGTTTGGAATAAAGAGTGTTAAAATTAGAGACATCCAAGTCATTTTTGTAGAACGAATTGGCTTAAACTCCATGTCCTGATAGAGACCACCAATTCCATATTTACTTTAATGAAACAATTTCAGTCCTGCCTGCTTCAGCAAATTTTCCACTCTTCTTTCTTCTGCATTTTTGTCTGAAAGTCTCCAGGGGCTGCTTTCACTTGTATTTCCTGAAATATTTTCTCAGCTGTACTGGGATGTGCTGAGTTTTGTAGACTCTGCCTGTCCTGACAGCTTCCTCATGATTCACTATCCTGCTGGAGAAGCTTGGTGGTGGGCTTCTCCCCATTATTGATAGAGACAGAATGAAGGGCAAAATAGGCGATTAAATATGTAACCCCACTAGGGGACTGTAAGTAGAAAAATATGGGAAACCCATAAGTTAATGAATACTAGGGAAAGCAGGTTTGCTTAACCACAAAACCCAGCAGGCTTGCATGCATGTAGCTTCAGTTGTGAGTAACTCTTTGTGACCCCCAAGGACTATAGCCCACCAGGCTCCTCTGTCCATAGGATTTTTCAGGCAAGAATACTGCAGTGGATTGCCATTTAGTTCTCCAGGGATCATCTCCATCTAGGGATTGAACATGCGTCTCCTGCATTGGTAGGTGGATTCTGGACCACTGAGCTACCAGGGAAGTCCATACATATACATATACATCATGTATATACATATATATTATGTGTGTGTATATATATATACACATATGTGTGTGTGTGTGTGTATATATATATATATATATATGTATAGCTTCCCAGGTGGCTAAAGTCACAACTTTCCTTCCAAGGAGTAAGTGTCTTTTAATTTCATGGATGCAATCACCACCTACAATGATTTTGGAGCCTATATATATATATATATATATAGCTTCCCAGGTGACTAAAGTGGTAAAGAATCCTGCCTGTCAGTGCAGGAGAGATACGAGACATGGGTTTGATCCTGGGTTGGGAAGATTTCCTGGAGAAGGAAATGGTAACCACTCTAGCATTTTTGCCTGGAAAATTCCATTGACAGAGGAGCCTGGTAGGCAAAGAGTCAGACACAAATGAGCACACATGCAAGGCAACTATACACACACACACACACACACACACACACACACACACATATATATGAATCATGGTGCTGTATGCTGCTGCTGCTAAGTTGCTTCAGTCGTGTCTGACTCTGGGCGACCCCACAGACGGCAGCCCACCAGGCTCCCCCGCCCCTGGGATTCTCCAGGCAAGAACACTGGAGTGGGTTGCCATTTCCTTCTCCAATGCATAAAAGTGAAAAGTGAAAGTGAAGTCGCTCAGTTGTGTCCAACTCTTAGCGACCCCATGGACTGCAGCCTACCTGGCTCCTCCATCCATGGGGTTTTCCAGGCAAGAGTGCTGGAGTGAGGTGCCATTGCCTTCTCCAACGGTGTGGTATATTATAAACTAAAACAAGATTGTGAATCAATTACACTTCAATTGAAAAATAAATAAATAAACATTTTGCCATTTAAGCCCAACTAGAAAAACTGCCAGCAAAAACAAAAATCAACACCCTTGAAGAACATAACAGAGATGTCTTGTAAAACAGCGTTCCCAATGGAACTCCACGATACCAGTAAAACAGGCCTGTCATGAATGCATAAAGCAAACAGTTCAGCACGGAAGCACCTAGTGCCTCTCAGGCCACGGCAGCATCAGCACTCCCTGGTCAGCCATCTCCTCTGCAACTTCATTTTGTGTTCCGTTTACCTTTCTTAGCAGAATTAGCACTTTCTGTTTCTTACCGCACTTTCATCTTTCTTGACCAGTTCCCTTTTGATTATCCACGTCTGTAAAACTTCACATGGATTTATGCCTGGGAGTCGATTAGGAAACACAACAGGGTCCTCTGAGTGTATGAACTGCATGGAGATGCACCATGAACCAGTGGATCTGAAAGCAGCGATGCGTGCAGCTGCTGATCATGGTGAGCATCTATTATCTACAGATGGACTCAAGCACTCCCAGCAAACTCTGTACTCATAGTTAATATGTGGCAGTCATAATGGTGTGACGGGGAGGGCCGGTGTATTATTTAAGTGAACTGTGGTAATTGACATTCATATTATAGAGTCCATGTAACTCGTAGTTTCTCAAGAACCATGCAAAGCAAGGGCTGCTTGTATATATTAAACTGGCAACTAGAATCTATAAATGCTCTTTAGCAAACTGACCTGGTGCTGGAGAAAAAGATATTTCACTGAGAAGAAAGCAAGAACTTAAAACTCTGACTCATATCAATATGAAAGATCATATAAAGAGATAAGTCTAACTGAGACTAGAAATAAAAAGCCAGGAAAAGTATGAGGATGTATCAAAAAAAAAAAAAAAAGATCTGAGAGAGACTGTAGAATTTTTTTTTAAAGGAGCAATAAATTCGTGGATGCCTTTGATGATCACTTTCAGAGACTGAAACTCATTTGGAGAATTGAGTAGGAGATAATGATAGGGGTGGAGCTGTGTAGCTCGGGGTTTCAAGATGATTAGAGGTTTGTTTCTTTGTTTTTTTTCAGCGTAGTCTACTCCATTCTAAATGATTCAAGGATCTGAAAATCTAGCGGGTAAAAAAGAGAACGACAAGCCTTCCGATTGTGAGGCAGTGAAACGAGGCGGCATTCAGAGCATAGGCAGAGCTGAGAAGGTTTTACAGCAGAACATTAGGGAAGAGGAAGATGTGGGCACAGTCGTTACGTCTTCAGGGGAGCTGGTTTTGAGTTATAGCCTGACTGTTGTCAGTTCTCCATGAAGTAGATATGCGCATCTGTAGAAACTGATGAGAAGGAAGAGGATCAGATATCTTTGGAAACAATGCCTAAAATGATACCACAGAGAATGAGAGAAGGTGCCACTTAGGGAAATGGATGAGGATTGCTGTACAGTTGGGAGATTCAGTAGAATTTCTGTTCCAACTTCATTTTTTTTTTTTTTAGTCATCCTAAGCAGCTCAATCGGAGAAGGCAATGGCACCCCACTCCAGTACTCTTGCCTGGAAAATCCCATGGACGGAGGAGCCTGGTACGCTGCAGTCCATGGGGTTGCTAAGAGTTGGACACAACTGAGCAACTTCATTTTCACTTTTCACTTTCATGCATTGGAGAAGGAAATGGCAACCCACTCCAGTGTTCTTGCTTGGAGAATCCCAGGGATTAGGAAGCCTGGTGGGCTGCCGTCTATGGGGTCGCACAGAGTCAGACACGACTGAAGCGACTCAGCAGCAGCAGCAGCAGCAGCAAGCAGATCAATACATTGGCCACCTGATGCAAAGAGCCTACACATTGGCGAAGACCATGATGCTAGGAAAGATTGAGTGCAGGAAGAGAAGGGGGCAACAGAGCATGAGATGGCTGGAAAGCATCACTGACTAAATGGGCATGATTTTCAGCAAACTTCGCGAGGTAGTGAAAGACAGGGAAGTCTGGTTTGCTGCAGTCCACGGGGTCGCAAAGAGTTGGACAAGACTTAGCAACTGAATAACAACAACAAAGCAACCCACGTATATACACAGAGCAGAGAAACTCTTACGTGGATTCCTGTTTAGTCGCAGTACATACACTCAAAGGTAAATAAGATGGTCTGGGATCTGGGATTCACTTTCTCAACAACTACTTCAAAATGAATATTTCAGGAACTGCATGTTTTTATACATATTGATTCAATCACCGAATGCTATTAGGTGATATGCTATCCTCCAAATGTTCTATTGGAACAAGCCATCATTCCATTTATTGCCTTTGCTGTTTTTGCTGCCTGTTTGACTATATAGGACTTAGAGAACAACAAGAAAAATGAATTAAAAAAGAGACTGAATTTCAAGAATTCATATTCATATTATCCTTAGAATAACTTTCAGCAATGATAGGTTAAAATCAAAAAAAGAGATTATTTCAAGCCTAAAATTCAGTGAAGTAAAGACGCTAATCAATATGAATACCCAAATGTGCCAAAAGAACTGGAACAACGCCAGGGTAGGCCTGAGAGCTGAGTTCTCACTGTAGTTTATGTTCTGACTGTTTGGGTTTTGTTGGGGCAAAGACTGCCTGTCTCAGAAACTCTACTACTTATTAGCAGTGAAATATGGGACAAGTTATTTAATCTGTTTCATCTGCAGAAAACATTAGCAATAGCACCTGAATTAAACCAATAGGCATGTATGCGTGTGTACACATATATATTTATTTATATATGCATGTTCAGTTGCTTCAGTCATGTCCAACTCTTTGCAACCCCATGGACTGTAGCCTGCCAGGTTCTGTCCATGTGGATTCTCCAGGCAAGAGTACTGGAGTGGGTTGCCACGCCCTTCTCCAGGGGATCTTCCGGACCCAGGGATCAACTCTGTGTCTCTTATGTCTCCTGCCTTTATATACAGTGCCAAGCACTCTTGGCATGTAGTGAGTATTCAATAACTATTAGATAAAATAAAATCCAAAGGTGACTTATGCTATTGGTTCTCCTAATTCATAAGATTAATGGAAGAATACAATGATATAACAGACAAACTAAGTCTTGTAAAGATTGTGTTTCTTTATAATTTATTCAGTGTATTAGTAACACTGACATTTTGTGAAAATTTCACAGGCCTGTTAAGATTAAGGTCAATGAACACTGGTTCACAGGTAAATTTCCATTTTATTTTTACTGTGTGGAAAACTAACAAAACACTCAAGAACTAGAATGTAAACGCTCAGGGCTAAAGAGAGATGTTATGATCCCCCCTCCTCTAAACTGAGGTACTTAATATATTATTGAATTATTCAGGGAAAAATAAATATAAGTACTCTATACAGATGGGTATGATCTATACTGTGATGATTTGTAGTCTATAGGATTTTTAGCACACTTACTGAGCTATGTCCTTTCTTTTGAAAAGCACAGCTCCATTATTATATGTCTGGAGTTAACAAAATTTTCTGAAATATCCAAATAAGCATATATCCAAATAAGACTTAAAAGCATCCTACCTTTTTATAAATAATTTATCTTTATCATTTTCACAAAATATAGCTATGTACAGAATACTTCTCAAATAGGATGCATGTGTGAATGACTACATGATTTTATGTGTGTGCTGGAAGTCACAAGTCAGATTCTTTCCTGATGAAGCCATTTCTCCAGCTGACAAGTGTCAAAGCCATCTCAAAAACCCATGAATATTAAAGCACTGTTCACAGGCAAATTTGGCATTTTGAAGTCAAGCAAATAGAACTCATGAAATATGAAAGGAGTGCTCCATGTAGCTTTGTAGAAAATGTTGCCATTAAGATGAAGGATGAGGAAATTCACACCTTCCTTTGCTGGGCGTGCTCAACTGTATTTTCAACCAATTGTTTTACTGTGCTTCGATAGTATTTCTTTGGATTATATCCTCCTTTTACATAGTTCTAGGTGCCTCCCAGATGGCATTAGCGGTAAAGAATCCACCTACCAATGCAGGAGACATAAGAGGTGTGGGTTCAATCCCTGGTCAGATTCTTTACCTTCTGACCCACCAGATAATTCAGTTCAGTTCAGTTCAGTCACTCAGTCGTGTCCGACTCTTTGTGACTCCATGAATTGCAGCACGCCAGGCCTCCCTGTCCATCACCAACTCCCAGATTCACTCAGACTCATGTCCATCAAGTCAGTGATGCCATCCAGCCATCTCATCCTCTGTTGTCCCCTTCTCCTCCTGCCCTCAATCCCTCCCAGCATCACAGTCTTTTCCAATGAGTCAACTCTTCGCATGAGGTGGCCAAAGTACTGGAGTTTCAGCTTCAGCATCATTCCTTCCAAAGAAATCCCAGGGCTGATCTCCTTCAGAATGGACTGGTTGGATCTCCTTGCAGTCCAAGGGACTCTCAACCAGATAATTAAGTATGCATAATTAAGTTATGATTAGATTCTCAGTCTGTTTAATGTAATCTTGCATACTCCATTTCTCAAAAGAGATTTAGTACCTTCGGCTTACTTGTAAATCCATGAGTCTAGGAACTTATATTGGTTTGGTGAATGTGAAGGTTTTAAAATAACTGAATATATCCTAGCACAGAGCCTAACTTTTGAAAGAAAAGCTCAATATACAATCAAAGTGCACCAGCTGTGTATTTTCCATTCTGTGTTGAGATTGCATGCTTCTTTTCATTTCTGAACTTCACATACATACACAAAACAGAAACTTTCTCTTAAGGAAGAGTGGGTACCAAAATCTGTTCCTGAATGGTGGTTTATTTGCCTTCTCCTATGATCCATGAGAATGTGTGCTTGGTTGTGTCAGACTTTTTGCAGCCTCATAGACTATAGCCCACCAGGTTCCTCATCCATGGATTCCCCAGGCAAGAATATTGGGGTGGGTTGCCATTCCCTTCTCCAAGGGATCTTCCTGACCCAAGGGATCTTCCTGACCCAGGGATCAAATCCAAGTCTTCTGCATCTCCTGCATTGATAGGAGGATTCTTTACCACTGAGCCACCTGGGAAGCTCTATGATCCTAGGAAAACACTTAAAGGAAATCATAGTCTTGGCCATTTCCCCAAGGTATCTTAGCAGAGGACAAGGGCTATTGGTGGTGACATCTCAGGCTCCCAGGTGGTCAGCCGAGGACAGTCACAGGAGTGGCATTATGTAATGTGTTGTGTAAGTCTACCCTGTGACATTTATAAGGAGATTAGATGGTCTGGAACAATTGTTTTAGAAAGAACTCTGTCCTGACCGGGCATTAAAGCATTTTGCTTGGGCTCTGACAACATATTGGAAACACTGCTTTGGGCAGCAGGATTCAGGTCATGTTGGAAAAACAGTCTTGGATTGTCCAACTGATAATCTAGTACATTTACAGTTTTTCATGGAGTTGGCAGGCCTAAACCAGTAGTGGTAAAGTCAGGAAGTTCTTAAAATGTAGGCAGAACAACCTGGGAGTCTCTCAGTGGTGGCTCAGTGGTAAAGAAGCTGCCTGACATGCAGGAGACGTAAGAGATGAAAGTTTGATCCCTGGGTTGAGAAGATTTCCTGGAGGAGGGCGTGACAATCCACTCCAGTATTCTTGCCTGGAGAATAGCATGGATTCTAGAGTCCAGGGACTATAGCCCATTGGGTCCCAAAGAGTCAGACATGAGGAACATTTTCACTTCACTTTTCTGTGATTTCTTAGATCCTCCCAATTTAATTAGCAGGTGACTTGCTCTGACTTGGGAACTCTGACATTTTCCTTTTTTGGCTTAAGGGATAAATGAGCCACAGAAATTCAAAATTATAACTTCTACTCTGATCTTTATATGAAAGACAGTAGCCAAGTGATGCTCAATGGTCCCCTATAAATTAGGGAAAAATTAAGTATTGATATTTATAGAATGTCTGGCTGTCATTACAGGGCACAGGTATTTTAGTCAGTGTGCTTTCAAAGGTCACATATAATGGGTGTAACTTCTAGAAATCGATAGCTAGTCTCAAAAATTACCATTGTCTGACATATTTATATGAACATAATGAAGTTGACTTTACTCCTAAAAATTTCAAAATAAACCATAAGGGAGGGATATTCATTTTACAGATTATAAGAGTATACAAAAAAGGAGACTGAAGCAACTCTTGTACTAATTCAGTTCAGTTCAGTTCAGTCGCTCAGTTGTGTCCAACTCTTTGCAACCCCATGAATCGCAGCACGCTAGGCCTCCCTGTCCATCACGAGAGAAGCTAATTTATAATAGCCACCTTACAGGAGGTCCACGTGTTGGTTGATTGTTAGTAGTAGGCAAGCATTTGCACTTGTATACAGTTTTGATGTGCTATAATAATAAAGTACCTTTCTAATTTCTTTGATGAACTCAGATTTTTTTTAAATTAGAAGACAATTCAAGCTCTGAAGAAAATGAGGGTGATTTAATGGTAACAGTAACTAAAGCCCACTGCAATATGTTATATAATATCCAAAAAATTCCCCTTCTGCCAGAAGTAATCATTGGTTTTTCACTACTCAACACCATGCATATTATAATTTAATCTATTTTTCAAATACAACACTTCCAAAAGTTTTGAATGGAGCAGGAAACACAAATGGCTTTGTTGTTGTTATTCAGTCATTAAGTCATGTCCAATTCTATGTGACCCCATGGAATGCAGCACACCAGGCTTCCCTGTCCTCCCCTATCTCCCAGAGTTTACTCCATTCATGTCCATTGAGACTGTGATGCCATCCAACCATCTCATCCTCTGTTGCCCCTTCCTCCTCCTGGTTTTAGTCTGTCCCAGCATCAGGGTCTTTCTATGAGTCAGCACTTTGCAGCAGGTGACCTAGGTATTAGAGCTTCAGCTTCAGAATCAGTCCTTCTAATGAGTATTCAGGGTTGATTTCCTTTAGGATTGACTGGTTTGATCTTCTTGAAGTCCAAGGGATTCTCAAGAGCCTTTTCCAGCAATTAATGAAAGCATTAATTCTTTGTTCCACTCAGCATCAACTCTCATATCCACACATGACTACTGAAAAACCATAGCTTTGACTATATGGAATAAATTCCTAATTTATTATAGATCACATCATAGATCTAGTACATTGGTATACTGACAATTACAGCAACTATTTTGTCTCTTCAAAACTAGAAATGAAATGCTCTTAGTTTAATTTCAAATTTTAGTCATAAATTGACTCTTCTGGCTGTTTCTGCTTCAGCTAATATAATGTACAAAACTGTATAAACCCAAAGGTTTCTTTCTACATTCATTATCAAACTTCGTTTGTAAAAACTAAGGTTTTATCCTTCACTCAGTCTTGTCTGTTTTCTAAATGCTTTGTTCATTCACTGGCTTTTGTGACAGTAACATCTTTTTTGTGTGAGAGTGATTTCATGTGAGGAAGGGGGCAAGGCTGACCTGGACACTTCATTGGAAGAAGACGGGGCTTCTAATAGCACTGAACCATGGAAGCATAACCTTGAATGATTTAGTTCAGTATTTTGGCATCAAGAAGCTCCAATTCCATTTCCAGATAAAATAAGCCTTAAGTTATTATATCCAATATAAACATCCATCTGTGGGGCTTTCCATATAAATTATTACTCTGAAAAGAACTGAAATTAAGACTTCAGCTTGCTCGCATAAAATCTCATTTCCTTGAAGTACAGGAGAAGCTGTATTTCAAGGAAACAGCATTCATCCTCACGGAGAGGGAGAGGATTTGAAAGCCTGGAACCCGGCCACCCAGCTGAGGGCAGAAATCGCTGATATGAACACAGTATTAAAAGAAGGCTGGCATTCTCACAGAAATAATGCTTTTTTAATACTTTCCTGTCACTCACTAAAGATAACCTTTGACTAACTTCCTGTGTTAGATTTTTTATCTTTCTTGCCACAATGCTGTGACAAAGACTTTCATTAATTTTAGGCAGCACATTCAGAAAAGTCTTCGTATGGTACACTTCTGCTTGGGAAGAAAGAGCTAGCTGCTCAGTCACGTCTGACTGTTGAGATCCCATAGACTGTAGCCCCCCAGGCTCCTCTGTCCAGAGGATTCTCCAGGCAAGAATACAGGAGTGGGTTGCCATTTCCTCCTCCAGGCGATCTTCCCAGTCCAGGGATCAAATCCATGTCTCCTGCATAACAGGCAGATTCTTTACTGTCTGAGCCACCAGGGAAGTGTTAGCAACAATAAACTTTTTTAAGAACACGTTTCACCTTTTTCCATTAAAACCTGACCATGTTGTTCTCCTTCAGAGTTTGATTTTAATGTCTCCCTGTATTTTTTTTAAGTCTTTAATGAATTCACTCCAATATTACTTCTGTCTTATATTTTGAGTTTGTGGCTGCAAGGTATGTGGGATCTTAGTTTCTGGACCAGAGATGGAGACCACACACACCCCCTGCATTTGAAAGCGAAGTCTTAACCACTGGACTGCCAGGAAAGTCCCATCCCATAAGCATATTTAAAGGCTGGAGGGGTCTGTTCAGAGACCGTACTGGTCTTGGGCAGAGAAGGAGTGAACAAGTCGATCACTTCTGTTTGGTATTTCTCAGATGTGTCCGACAGGGGGAGTGTGTGCAGATCCCCTCCAGTCAGAGTCCTCTCCTGGTCATGGGGGAATCATGGGTGGAATCTTAAGAAGACTCAGAGGCACAGATGTGAATCAGGCATTTCTCTGATCTTGGGCATGATTAGAGCACTTGCCTCATCAGGTGTGGCAGCAGATGTAGATCTGAGACAGCCCTGGTGGGTCTTCTCACAAACATTGTTTTAACCAAACAACGGTCTGCTTGCCATTTGTAGGACACTTTCGGATGGTCAGTGCTTACTTTACTTAAACTTATTTATGTAAGCTTTCTTTCCAGGCAATACAAACATGCCGGGGCTTCCCTCCTGGCTCAGTGGTAAAGAACCCACCTGCCAATGCAGGAGACATGGGTTCAAGCCCTGATCCCAAAAGATTCCCTGGAGAAGGAAATGGCAATCACTCCAGTATTCTACCCTGTAGAATTCCATGGTCAGGGCAGCCTGCTGGGTTACAGGCCATGGGTTGCAAAGAACTGGTCACAACTGAGTAAACACACACACATATAAAAGTGCATATTTAAAAATATACACAGACATATATATGCATACATGCACACATATATGCATATTTTTTCCATTATTTTAACTTCTTTACAATATTTCTTTAATCCCAAGCTAGAAAGATACTAGGTACAGTCATATGGCCCCTGACTGCTTGATTATGTCAAGGAATACATAAAGAAATACTGTATTTATTTTCCAGACCAGTGTTATTGCATTTTTTCTAAATTTGATTACAGACAGATAAGGCAATAGCTGTATCTTCTAAAACTGACCTAATTTCAAGCATCAGAGTTTATCAGTTCTTCTCTGACCACTGGGCGGAAACTTATAAATTCACTGTGTATTTGCTGAAGATGGTTCTTAATATTGTCCACTTTATTATCTTAAAATGTTTTTGCACAGCAAAGAGTTTCACATTTTGCACTGCCAAAGTACATTGCTATTCAGCATGAATTTGTGACATAAGTATTGACGTTTATTTTCTCTTTTCATTTTTACTATACCATAGCTTCTATGTTGTAGTTCTACTCTGCATCAGCAGTAAGTAAATTATTAAAAAAAAAAAAACTTGTTTTTTCAAACTAGAAAAAATTTAATTATGCTAAAATTTAAATAACAAAATTTCAGCTTATTTACCCATTTTGAGTTATATAGATATCAGTAACCTCTGCTGTTTGCATAAAATATTCAAATAAATATTGCACTGTTATTGTTCAGTCTCTCAGTTGTGCCCTACTCTTTGTGACTCCATGGATTGTAACACACTGGGCTGCAGCACTCCAGGCCTCCCTGTGCTCCACCATCTCCTGGAGTTTGTTCAAACAAATCTCCATTGAGTTGGTCATGCCATCCAACCACCTCATCCTTTGTGGTCCCCTTCTCCTCCTGCCTTCAATCTTTCCCTACATCAGTCTTCTCTAATAGTTGGCTCTTCGCATCAGGTGGCCAAAGTACTGGAGTTTCAGCTTCAGCATCAGTCCTTCCAATGAATATTCAGGGTTGATTTTCTTTAGGATTGACTGGTCATATATCCTTGTTATCCAAGGGTCTCTCAAGAGTCTTTTCCAGCAACACAATTCAAAGACATCAGCTCTTCAGCACTCAGCTTTCTTTATGGTCCAACTCTCACATCAGTACATGACTACTGGAAAAACCACGGTTTTGGTTACATGACCTTTGTAGGCAAAGTAATGTCTCTGCTTTTTGATACTCTCTATAGGTATGTTATTACTTTTCTTCCAGGAGCAAGCAGCTTTTAATTTCATGACTGCAGTCACTGTCAGCAGTGATTTTGGAGCCCAAGGAAGTAAGGTCTGTCACTGTTTCCATCGTTTTCCCATCCATTTGCCATGAAGTGATGGGACCAGATGCCATGATCTTCACTTTTTGAATGCTGGGCTTTAGGCCAGCTTTTCCACTCTTCTCTTTCACCTTCATCAAGAGGCTCTTTAATCCTTTTCTCTTTCTGCCATAAGAGTGGTGTTATCTGCATATCTGAGGTTATTGATATTTCTCCCAGCAATCTCGGTTCCAGCTTGTGCTTCATCCAGCCTCGCATTTTGCATGGTGTACTCTGCATATAAGTTAAACAAACATACAGCCATGTAACCCTTTCCCAACTTGTAACCAGTCCATTGTTCCATGTCCAGTTCTAACTGTTGCTTGTTGTCCTGCATAAAAATTTCTCAGAAGGCAGGTAAGGTAGTCTGATATTCCCATCTCTTTAAGACTTTTCCACAGTTCTGATCTACACAGTGAAAGGCTTTATTAGTGTAGTCAGTGAAGCAGAAGTAGATATTACATGTGTCTATAAACAGCATTCAAATTGAGTCAATTCACTGACACCAAACAGATCAATAGTGTGTATACACATGATGCTGGAAATGAAGCATGTGTCTAATATGGGTACTAAACTGTGACTCTGATATCTTAAAGCTGTTATCATGTTTCAAAACGATAGTTAAAATGAAATATAGTCTTACCAAAATAATAAAATACTATATACATTTTATTTAAAATGAAATATAGTCTTACCAAAATAATAAAATACTATATACATTTTATTTTNTAAACAGCATTCAAATTGAGTCAATTCACTGACACCAAACAGATCAATAGTGTGTATACACATGATGCTGGAAATGAAGCATGTGTCTAATATGGGTACTAAACTGTGACTCTGATATCTTAAAGCTGTTATCATGTTTCAAAACGATAGTTAAAATGAAATATAGTCTTACCAAAATAATAAAATACTATATACATTTTATTTAAAATGAAATATAGTCTTACCAAAATAATAAAATACTATATACATTTTATTTTTTTACGTATAAATTTAACCTAAAATGTCCTCAATTAAACTGAACACATTTTAACTGATTGATTAGCTGCAGTGGCTAGTTGGCTTTTTCTTATTGTATTGAACAGTACAGATATGGATCATTTGAACCTATGTCTTTCAAAGTTGCAACCAGTAGATTTTTTTCCCTATATTTTGCTTAATAGCTGTCAAAAGGAGATCTAGGCATTATTGGTAGCAGCAAAGTAGAGATGGAAAGTAGACTTATAGTATACATTTCAAAGGAAATTATATATCGTATTTGTTCTTTGGAAGGTATAAGAAAAGATGAACTTAATAATCATAAAATCCCAGAACTTACAAATCCCAGTAGGAAGGGCTTAATGTAACAAGTGTGACCTTGTCCCCAGTAGATAAGTTTGATACGGGATTCTATTCAGTGAGTGAGCAAATAACACAGCTCGTGTGCACTTCATTTAAAGACATACTCTAGAAAATGCATTATGTGATGTCTCATCGTTTTGAATATTTGCCCGATTGAGGGCTGAGACACTGTCTTCTCTATTCTCTGTTTTAATCTTAGCCAAATTTAAACCTAAGGGTGTGCTCACGCCTTCTGCTTGATTCTGAAACTTGGGCTCTTGACCTCCACGGACTATAGTTCCTAGTCAATATTCTGCTCCAGAAGAAAGGATTTAGTTAACAGGAGGCTAAATATTTGTTTCTTTATCTTACTGAATTTCTCCTGTGAATTTTAAATGTCTTCCTGAAACTTCTGCAAACAGTCTGAAAAATTAAAACACAAGAAAAGCCTGCTCACTTACGTAGAATAATTCTATTGTGATTCTGCATAAATCAAGGTTCCATAGCTCAATAAAAGGGTAATACACTGAACCAATATTTAGCAGCAGGTTATTAAATTGTTAGTGCTTTACTAGTATTGATTTCCAGCTGACAAGAAATGAAAGCAGAAAACTGTAAACTTTATGTTAAAAATAGGTCTTAAAAAACCCTCTTGTGCTGGTGGGTCTCAATCATTTCTATGAGTTTTTTATGATAAACTAGTTTATAATAAATATTTTCATGTTCCTCTATCTTTTAATATTTCCCTTTGAAAAGCCAGGAATGGCTCCAGGCATTCACCCGCCATGATTAATGGCAGAAGCNATGTTAAAAATAGGTCTTAAAAAACCCTCTTGTGCTGGTGGGTCTCAATCATTTCTATGAGTTTTTTATGATAAACTAGTTTATAATAAATATTTTCATGTTCCTCTATCTTTTAATATTTCCCTTTGAAAAGCCAGGAATGGCTCCAGGCATTCACCCGCCATGATTAATGGCAGAAGCGGTGGCCTTTGTGTTACAATGTGGTATAGCTACTAGAAGTTTCAAGGTCACTATTTCCTTCTGAAAAGTTCAAAGTAAGTTAAATATTCATAAAAACGACCTGATTTTTATGAGAGGTGCCACCCTTGTTGTTTTATGACAGCCCATTTTCATGCAAAGAAATGTTCCCTCTAAATACTTGACAACCTATTCAACTGGGGATGGCATTGTAAAGCTTTTTATGATTGAGAAAAATAAGACAGATATTCTTGAGGAGTTCCTTATTATGGAAACTTTATTTCCTTTGCTAACATAATCGGCCAGAGCCAGAAGTCTCTTAACCTGTCTAAATGACAAGCTATTGGTATCTGATATGGTAATAAAATCAAGCCTTAAAACACTGAGGGTCACAGGAATTGAATCCTTTTGTTACCATACCAGTTTAATGCATCGCATGTATTGGAAAGATTTCTCTCAGATGGAGAACATTTTGTTTTTAGACATAACTCATTTAGCAGCAATTTGGAATGGCAGGGGGAGGCAGCTGGCAGGGGGAAATTCCACCAAAACAAAAACCCCTTAATTTAGACAGAAAAGAAGGAAAAAAAGAAGGACGAGAGAAAAGGCGGGAGGGAGAAAGGAAATGGAAGGATGAAGGTGACCAGCACTTCTGTGGCTTTTCTCATGGTCTGCACACTGATGTGCCCCATTCCTTTATTTGGTTCTCTCTACTTCTGATCAACTTCCAAATATTTCAACACTATATTATCCTTTCCAACAATCACAGCTCACTACATAATGTTGCGGTTAAAAAGATAACCGCAACATTAAATAACATAACATAACATAACATAACATAACAGAAAATAACTGATACTAATTATGTAGAATTTGACTTAAGTTCACTTAATGCAAATAGAATTTTGTTTAAAAGTTATATAAGCCACTTTTTCTTTTGTCTTATACTAAAATTTAAGAAGTGTTTTACCTGTGTATCTAATTCCTCTTTAATTGAGAGTATCTCCTTTAATGGGCTTCCCTGGTGGCTCGGCAGTAAAGAATTCACCTGCAAATGCAGGAGACGCAGGTTTGATCCCTGGGACAGAAAGATCCTCTAGAGAAGGAAATGGAAACCCACTCCAGTGTTCTTGCCTGAGAGATCCCACAGACGGGGAAGCCTGGGGGACTGCAGTCCATGGAGTCATAAAAGAGTCAGACACAACAACAACAATCTCATTTGAAAGTGAAAGTGAAAGTTGCTCAGTGGTTTCTGAGTGACCCCATGGACTATACAGTCCATGGAATTCTCCAGTCCAGAATACTGGAATGGGTAGCCTTTCCCTTCTCCAGGAGATCTTCTCAACCCAGGAATCGAACCCAGGTCTCCCACATTGCAGGTGGATTCTTTACCAATTGAGCAACAAGAGAAGCCCAAGAGTACTGGAGTAGGTTCTTTACCAACTAAGATATCAGGGAAGCCCACAGTGTCTTTTAACAGGCAAAATTTTCAGTTTCTATATCACATAATCTTCCTTCTACTTCTGTCAAACTATTATTAATTTCCTTGAAGAATCACTTTAGCTAAATAAAGCCTAGAGACAATCCTTTTAGTATAGTAATCATTTCTCTAATTCAATAGAAATATGTGCATATACTGAACAATTCAAGAATGAGGAAGATGAGCAAACCATGTCCCTTGCGTTCAAGGAATATACAAGCTTGGTTCGTATACATGTAAACAGTGATGGACTTCCCTGGTGCCATCTGCCTGCAATGCACAAAACACGGGTTCAGCCCCTTGGTCAGGAAGATCCCCTAGAGAAGGAGATGGAAAACCAATCCAGTATTCTTTCCTGGAGAACCCCATGGACAGAGGAGCCTGGTGGGCTATAGTCCATGGGGTCGCAAAGAGTCGGACATGACTGAGAAAGGAAGACACAAACAGTGATATAAGAAAGTATCTTGTCACTACTACTATAAATTACAACAAAGATAAGTGGAAGCACACAGGGAAAACATAACAAAAGTCATTGTCCAGTGAAATAAAGAATTCATGTGTATGTTGGTATTTACTGCTGCTGCTGCTGCTAAGTCNGAAAGGAAGACACAAACAGTGATATAAGAAAGTATCTTGTCACTACTACTATAAATTACAACAAAGATAAGTGGAAGCACACAGGGAAAACATAACAAAAGTCATTGTCCAGTGAAATAAAGAATTCATGTGTATGTTGGTATTTACTGCTGCTGCTGCTGCTAAGTCACTTCAGTCGTGTCTGACTCTGTGCGACCCCATGGATGGCATTCCACCAGGCTCCCCTGTCCCTGGGTTTCTCCAGGCAAGAACACTGGAGTGGGTTGCCATTTCCTCCTCTAAGCTGACTGGAATAAGTTGTTTAGAAATAATGGGTGTGCTTAGTGGCTAAGTCATGTCTTATTCTTTGCAACCCCATGGACTGCAGTCCACCAGCCTCCTCTGTCCATGGAATTTTCAGGCAAGAATACTGGAGTGGGCTGCTATTTCTTCCTCCAGGGGAACTTCCTGACCCAGAGATCAAACCCTCCTCTTCTATGTCTCCTGCATTTCAGGTTTATTCTTTACCCACTGAGTCACTGGTGCAACCCTATAAGAATGGGTAGATCATGGGTAAATATTAGGCATATTAGGATTGTGTTCAGACCAGTACTTTCGTTATAATATTTACGGGTGGATTATACTAGTAAAAGGCTAAAAGAGTTCTTAGAAAAACAAATACTTTGAATTTTTGATCACTGTTCTAAGAGATTCAACTTTTTGTTTTAAGCAATTGAAAGCCACCTAATATTTTGGGTAGAGAGTGCTGTAAGTATATTTGCATTATCATATCAACATTCCATGGGTTTATATTTTTCTGCAAAGGAGATAGAGTAGGACTATATAATAACTTATCAAAATGTAAAGAATGGCCACAACTATACAACATGTATTTACTATATCATATGTCTCATGGACTCAACACCACTCATATCAAGCACATGTATAATACTGCCTGCCAAAAATACATTGATTGCTGGGGTGAATTTCTAAAACCTGAAACAGGATCAGAGTAAAGAGAAGAAANAGGAGGACAAGGGGACGACAGAGGATGAGATGGCTGGATGGCATCACGGACTCGATGGGCGTGAGTCTGAGTGAACTCCGGGAGTTGGTGATGGACAGGGAGGCCTGGAGTGCTGAGATTCATGGGGTCACAAAGAGTCGGACACGACTGAGTGACTGAACTGAACTGATAATAGAAGCATTGTCTTATGAGAGCCTATAATGACAAAGAACAATCCAATCATTAACCAAAACATTAATATGCATCAAAATAATGTACCAAAAGGTATGAATAATGATAAAAACATTTTCCTTCTTTCTGTCTTATTTACTATACCCAGTCTATGCTGATACACAAGGTTAGAGAGATGAAAAGTAAACTACTATTTATAAGTACTTTTAGGTCATATTTTACATATAATTTTGTCTAAACTGACCATTACATTAAGTACTTCTAGTATAACAACAGGCAGGCTAGATATGGTCCTTATTTCATGGAGCTCACAGTCTAGTAGGGAAAAGAGAAATTATATAAGTAATTATAGCAAAGTGTGGAATATATCTTTGCAGTCCATGGGGTTGCAAAGAGTAGGACATGACTGGGTGACTGAAAAACAACATGAATTCTATCTTAAGGATGTTATGGGAGCAGAGAGTCCTAAGCTAGATAAGGGTTCAAGAATCCTGAAGGAAGAGATATTTAAACTGAGACAGGAGAGACGAGTAGATGTAAGTCTGGGAAAGGGACACAGGATGAAGAGGATGAACAAGCCCATGTACCTGGAGACTAGAGTTCATGAGAAACCATGAAAGACTCTGAACAAAGACTCTGAACATCAGTTTAAAATTAGGCTCCAATTAAAATAAATACATTTAAATTAAAAAAATTAAAACAAATAAAATAAAATATTGACTCTAGGTATCATGTGGAAATGAATTGAGTGAGGTTAAAAATGAAAGATGAGAGACAGGTTTAGGGGTTGTAGGACAAACTACCCAAAAAATGAGATTAGCTAAGGATGTTGGTAGTAGGATCAGGATAAATTGAGTAGATAAGACTCCAAAGTAAGATAATTATTTTTTATTGATTAGATGTAGGAAGTGAAAAAAAAAGGAGTAAACCATGGTTCTTAAGTTTTGGACTTGATAAACGAGTTGTCTGTTCACAATACATACTGGGATGTGAAAGAATGGCCAAGAACTAGGTTTGACGCTTCAGTCAGAAAATGGGAGATGAGTTTGTTTCATGTATACTGAGTTAGCTGTGACAATGAACATTTATCACAGAGTTTTCACAAGCCAATTGTATACAGGAGTCTGCTGCTCTAGAGAGAATGGGACAGGAAATAAAAATTTATAGTTGTCATAATATAGATGGTTATTGCAGCCAGTGGGTTAGATAAAATTTCTAAGGAAAGTATGTAGGAAGAGTAGTAGAGAGATCTAAAAATATAGTCTTGTTTTGGAGCATCTACATTTGAGACCTGGCTAGAGGGGGAAAAAAATCATAGGCAGAAACTGATAGGACTGAAACAAGGAAACATGATTTTAAAGAGAACAAGAGAAGAAAAATTTCCTTTAGGGGAAAATGGCTACTATAGGCAAATGCTATCAGGAGATGAAACAAATTAAAAATTGAAATGCACATAATAACTAGATACAACAAAGATAGTGGTATCAGCAGTTCGGAGGCAGAAAAACAACAACAACACTAGAACAGCTTCAAAAGCTGCTGATAAGTAAGGAAGTGCACTGAAAACATGGTGGTAAAACAGCAAATAGTTTTATCAGGTTTTGGACGCGATTTTCTGGTTGACTGACTAGCCTGTTGGTTATTTGGTTGGTTTTGAAGTTGGAGGAGAGTTAACTGAGTTTCATGACTCTTTTGGTCTTTGAGAATGTATTGTTATGAGTGAACCAGAGCTATGTGATAAAAATTATCTTTAAATAGGTCTTCCCTGCTGATTCAGTGGTAAAGAATCCACCTGCCAATGCAAGAGACACAGGTTCGATCCCTGGTCCAGAAAGGTCCCACATGCCAGGGAGTAACTAAGCTGAATCGCAACTACCAAGCTTGTGCTCTAGAGTCTGGGAACTGCATCTACTGAGCCCATGAGCCCTAGAGCCCATCATCGGTAACAAAAGAAGCCACTGCAATGAGAAGTCCACACTGCAATGAGAAGTCCACACTGCAATGAAGAATAGCTCCTGCTCGCCACAACAGAGAAAAGCCCTCATAGCAATGAAGACCCTGCACAGCCAAAATCAAATAAATTAGCCTTAAATAAAATAAGGGACATCTCTTCAATTGCACTAGAAGAGACAGGAGGCTGGAAGAAAGGAGGGCGGAAAGGGGTGGAGGTTGTATTTGACAGTGGGCAGCTGAACGACTTCATGGTAAAGATTACATTTCTCTCTATAAGGTAACAAAATATCTAAAGTCAGGGAATAAAACATCGAGGGAAATCAATAGTTAGAAAAGTTTAGATTTGGAGTAGAGTGAAGGAAAGTGGGTCAGTTCAGTGGCTCATTGGATTTCTGGCCATTGCTAATAAACCTAAGTGAGATTTCTGGTTATGCACTGACAGCACCATCAGGCTGTCCGTTTTTCCCAGAAGAACTGAGCCACCTGTGGTGGAGGTTTTTGTTGCTAAGTCGTGTCCCACCCTTGTGACCCCATGGGCTGCCAGGCTCCTCTGTCCATGGGGTTCTCCAGATAGGAATACTGGAATGGGTTGCCATTTTCTTCTCCAGGGGATCTTCCCAACCCAGGGACTGAACCTGGGTCTCCTGCAGCTAGGCACAAAGGGGCACCAGGGGATACTCTTGGATTCACCAAGGAATGGAGTTGTTTTTGCTCTTTCCCTTCCAAACAAGGCTTTAGAAATACAATCAGAATTGATGGTGGAAGACATTGGCAAGATATCAGAATATACGATGAGCCATAAATTCTAAAGTGAATGGGGTGAAGATTAGAGAGAGACAGATTAGACCAAAGACAGATTAGATCAAAGACAGGGAACTAGAGAAACATAGTAGAAACCCGCAGACAACATTTTGCTGACAAAGGTCCATCTAATTAAAACTACAGTTTTCCAGCAGTCATGTATGGATGTGAGAGTTGAACCATAAAGAAGATTGAGCACCAAAGAATTGATGCCTTCGAACTGTGGTGTTGGAGAAGACTCTTAAGAGTCCCTTGGACAGCAAAGAGATCAAATCAGTCAGTCCTAAAGGAAATCAATCTTGAATATTCATCGGAAGGACTGATGCTGAGGCTGAAGCTCCAATACTTTGGCCTCCTGTTGCAAAGAGTCAACTCATTGTAAAGACCCTGATGTTGGGGAATATTGAAGGCAGGAGAAGAGGATGACAGAGGATGAGATGATTTGATGGCACCTCCAACTTAGAGGACATGAATTGGAGAAAATTCTGGGAGATAATGAAGGACAGGGAAGCCCAGCATGCTGCAGACCATGGGGTTGCAAAGAGTCAGACATGACTTAGCAGCTGAACAACAATAGCAAAGGAGGGTTCAGAGGTCAAAGAAGACAAATAATTCACAGGAGGATGTCACTGAAACAGACACATGGATGGTTGGATCAGAAAGTGGACTGACTACATCTGTGATTGCCAGTGGCTTGTTGGGAAGAAGATAGGAACTGATCCTCCAAGTGCTTGTCTGATGTGGTAGGCAGGAATATTTACTGGAAATGAATGCAAAGACCTTGAACTGCAATTTATTCAAAATGTCAGTGGAGAGAAAGGCTCTAGTCTACAAGCCACTGGGGGGGAACTGGCTTGAAATACTATGAGAGATTGCCTAAGAGAAACGAGATAAATGGCATCCCATTAGAATGGGAAGAATGAGCTTAGAGGAACAGTGACCCAATCACTGCAGCATAGAATTAGTAAGACACAGACCTGCACCAGCCTATGTCAAAGGCTCAGTACTAGAGAGTAAGTGGCCCCAACATGGCACATGCCAACCTCAGGAGAGAGCTAGATCTCAGTGGCTGCACACATGTATCAGGAAATTTCACTGAACAAATTGAAAGGTTAGAAATGTTCGTCTGTCACATTGGAGTGCATATATCTCTTCAGATTATGGTTTTCTCTGGCTATATGTCCAGCAGAAGGATTGCACAATCATAGAGCAGCTCTATTTTTAGTTTAAGGATCCTCCATACTGTTCTCCATAGTGGCTGTACCAATTTACATTCCCACCAGTAGTGTAGGAGGATTCCCTTTACACCTTCTTCCGTATTTATCATTTGTAGACTTTTTGGTATGGTCATTCTGATAGGTGTGAAGTGACAATTCATTGTGCTTTTGTCTTCGTTTCTCTAATAATTAGTGATGTTGAGTATCTTTTCATGTGCCTGTTGGCCATCTGTATGTCTTCTTCAGAGAAATGTCTGTATAGATCTTTGAAAAGATATATGCACCCTAGTTTTCTTAGCAACATTATTTACAAAAGCCAAGGCGTGGAACCAATCTAACTGTCCATCAACAGATGAATGGATAGAGAAGTTGTGGTATATTTATATAATGGAGAATTGTATTACTCAGCCATAAAAATAATGAAATAATGTTATTTGCAGTAACAAGGATGGATCTTGAGATTCATCTACTTAATGGATCTGAGATCCATCCATTTCATACCAAGTGAAGTAACACACACAGAGAAACACAAATATATGATATCACTTATACATGGAATAAAAAAAAACATTGATACACATGCATTTATATACAAAATAGAAACAGACCCACAGACATGGAAAACAAACTTATGGTTACAGAGAAAAAACGTTGGGCAGGGATAAATCAAGAATTTGGATTAACTTGTACACACTACTATATAAAAGAGATACCCCCCCCCCAAAAAAAAGACCTACTGTATAGCACAGGGAATTATACATAATATTTTCTAATGATCTATAAGAAAAAATAATTTGAAAAAGATAGATCTTTTGTGAGTATAACTTAATTACCTTTGCCATACACCTGAAACTAAGAGAAGATTGAAAATCAACTATACTTTAATAAAAATTAAGAAATTGTTTAGCACAAAATAGGAATTCTTAAGGGTACAGGTAGATGGTGTTGACAGAAAGTTAAAGGTGTGAGATGGCCAAAGAAGAGAGTGAGGTTCATCCTGGAAAGAGTGCTACATGACGTGGTGGTCTGGACAATAGGTCCTGGAATATGAGGTGTACTCAAAAATTCAGCCAGAGTGAAGAAAGAGCTCCCAGGTAATGGCAGCTGATGGGGAGTTGTTTGGCTCATATGTGGTTACATGTAGGTGGCGACACAAGTGCTGTCATTATATCTTGTGTTTGCAGCAGAGTCTGCATGATAGGCTTTGTGAGTGTCAGAAGGCAGTGGCCTTTATGTCCATAAATGGGTACCATTTTACAGCTTAGGGGGCTGGAGCCCACAGTGATGATGGAACTTGGAGAAAATAACCTGGCTACAGATAATGCTCTTCTTACCTTTATCACCCACCTGCCAGGACATGTCAGTAAACACAGGTTAAAGATAAAAAGCCCTTCCAATTTTTTGCTAAGTTACTTAGCAAGGCCTCAAGTCACACTTAAATGAGCATATAACTTCCTTCCTTCTCAACTGCACTGCAGAGAATTCATTTATCCTTTAAAGTAGAATATCAGTTTATCTCTCTCCTTGAGGGTTTTTCTGTTCTCAAAGTAATTTTTTTTCTTATATTTTTGGATTGGATTTCTTCCACTTCTATTGCAGATTTTTATTTCTTTTATTCTTCATGATAAATTTACATTCTTAACTCTAATAAAGACACCATGAATTACAGGAAATACCTTTGATTTTTGTGACAAACATTTTTAGGCATTTTATTCATCATTAGGAACTGTATTCATCAGAAGGACTGATGGTGAAGCTGAAACTGCAATACTTTGGCTACCTGATGTGCAGAACTGACTCATTGGAAAAGACCCTGATGCTGGGAAAGATTGAAGGCAGGAGGAGAAGGGGACGACAGAGGATAAGATGGCTGGATGGCATCACTGACTCGATGGACATGAGTTTGAGCAAGCTCTGGGTGTTGGTGTTGGACAGGAAAGCCTGGTGGGCTGCAGTCCAGGTCACAAAGAGAGGGACATAACTGAGCAACTGAACTGAACTGAATACATATAGAAATGATTTTATCACATGTCCGGTGCCCTAGATATCAAGAGTGGTATCAATTGAAAGCCAAAGTACGCTAAAGTCCACGTCCAATACAGAATCATAGGTTTGAACTGTCAAATTGGTCCTGTCTTCAATATAATGCATATTCTCAAAGATTATTGAAATAAGAAGCAAGCTAGCCTTTTCAATGGGTTTTGTATTTGAAAGATATGGAAAGCATGTAAATCAGAATATTCCAGACTTTCAGAACACATCTACACTCCCTTACAAAGCCCCTGCCTCATGCTATCTATGACTAAACTTTGATTCTTTCAAGCTAGTATTGAAAGAAGTCCAAAATCTATACTAACCCACTGCTTCCTCCACACACCTCAGTTTCCAGACTGACCCTTGGGTTTTCCTTTCCAGGGAGCCATCACTCTGCATCATCTGGGAGTCGGAAAGCTCTGGGGCTGTCTTGAATACTCATTTCAGGCATGTGTGACCTTTTCCAGGTCAAAAATTATCTATTTCTAGCTCTCTTCTCTCCAGTCTGGAGATGACAGCGGTATCCCATATATGTATTGGGTGGCTCAGAACACAGCTGGCACCCTACATGGGGGACACCATGAAAGAGTCCCAGCAGATGTCGGAAACGATGCCTCGTGCTTGGTCTATACATACTGTTTTCCCCTGTATGTGCATATCTGTGATAAAGTTTGATTATCAAGTTAGACATGGTAAGGGACTTCCCTGGTGGCTCAGACTGTAAAGAATCTGCTTGCAACGCAGAAGACCCTAGTTCAATCCCTGGGTTGGGAAGATTCCCCGGAGGATGAGATGGAAACCCACTCCAGTGTTCCTGCCTGGAAAACCCATGGACAGAGGAGCCTGGTGGATTACAGTCCATGGGGTAGCAAAGAGTCAGACCTAGCAAAGAGTCAGACTCAGTAAAGAGACATGACTTAGTGAATAACACTTTCACTTTCCTTAGGCACACTAAGAGAATAAAACCAGTAACCAATTATAAAGTAGAACAATTATAATGAATTATTGTAATAAAAGTTATGTGACTACTACACAAATATAATTCCTTTTCTGCCTTGACTAAGGCAGAAATCTATGGCTGTAACTTTTGCAGTCTGAGATTTGACAACAAATCTAGGGCAATGAAAAACTTCTGCACAGTTTCACAGAGAAAAGATTCATTGGGTTTAAAGATGAAGTTAGTAACCTCAGCATGGCGTGTGTGCTCAGTTTTTTCAAAGGACTATAGCCCACCAGGCTCCTCTGTCCATGGGATTCTCCAGGCAAGAATACCGGAGTGGATGGCCATTCTCTTCTCAGTCTCCAGCGTCTCCTGCGTTGGCAGGCAGATTCTTTACCACTGAGTCACTAGGGAAGCTCTTAGCATACAGATGGCTTTTTTTTTGAGACCTTTCACATAAAAGAAGCATTGTTATGGCTTCTCTTTGGCATATTCAAATGTTCAGCATTACTGTTCTTGAGCTTTGAGGCCATTTTAAAGAAAAGTAAGGGCCACCTGAATACTAGTGCTGTGATACCGAGGCAGTCAATATCATATCCTGATGGTACTAAGTGACTAAGGGGCACGACATGATGGACAAGGGGATAACTCAGGCCCCAGTTCTTGGCGGGATGCAAGGAGCTGGGGAGAGACTACATCACGGTGCTCAGAATGGTGTGCAAAGTTAACTTATAAGCTGGTTCTTCCTGGAAAGTTCCACTTATTATTTTCTAATTGCAGTTGACCATGGTAACTGAAACCACAGGAGGTGAAAGGACTGTGCCTTATTGTGCTCCATATTCAATAGATATTTGAGTTCTGACCAGGTGTTAGGCTGTGGCTTGTGATTTTTCTATTATCCAAATTTCCACACCTTTGGTCACAACCTGGAGAATAGTTCTCATCTTAGAGCCATCACAAATCCCAGTTCTCTCTGAAGAACTATAATATTTGTCAAATTGTCTCTGAACCCCAATAAGGTGTTGTGTCAACAGTTCCCATTCAGCATCTGTCTGGCTTGTCAACCACCTTTCAACATGCATGAATCAATCTCATTGCCTCAGTTATGATATTGATGAGCAGAAGGCAATGACCCTGCTTCCCTTTCTGTGTATTCCATGCTCTTAGTAGATACTAGTAAGGGCTAACTGGAAAACAGAGCAGTTAATTTCGGAGATCTCCCTAAAAGAAAAGATTTTTTTTTTTTTTTTTAGTATTTTGGAAATATTATTATCTCTACCATGATCTTTTATTCTTATGTATGAATTAGATATATAACAGAATTTGGACAACTGAATTAAGATACAAATGAATTTATTTACAAAACAGAAATAGACATATATATCTAAAACATTTAGAGGAAACATGGGTGGGAGGGATAAATCAGGAGCTTGAGATGAACACACATACACTGCTTTACATATGATATATATCCAGCAAGAATGTACTGTATAGTATAGGGAGCTCTACTCAATACCAGGCTCCTCTGTCCATGGGAATTCTCCACTCTAAGAATTCTGGACTCGGCTGCCATGCCCTTCTCCATGGGATCTTCCCAATCCAGGGACTGAACGCAGGTCTCCTGAATTACTGGTGGATACTTTACTATCTGAGCCACCAGGAAAGTCCAAATATATGCATGAAGTGAAGTGAAAGTCACTCAGTCTTGTTTGACTCTTTGCGACCCCATGGACTATACAGTCCATGGAATTCTCCAGGCCAGAATAATGGAGTGGGTAGCCCTTCCCTTCTCCAGGGAATCTTCCCAACCCAGGAATTGATTCCAGGTCCCCCACATTGCAGGTGGATTCTTTTCCATTTGAAGAAATAAGAGAAGGAAGAAAATAAACACATTGATTGATGTCTCTTTTTTGAAAGATATCAGCCCTGGGATTTCTTTGGAAGGAATGATGCTAAGGCTGAAGCTCCAGTACTTTGGCCACCTCATGTGAAGAGTTGACTCACTGGAAAAGACTCTGATGCTGGGAGGGATTGGGGGCAGGAGGAGAAGGGGACAACAGAGGATGAGATGGCTGGATGGCATCACTGACTCGATGGGCGTGAGTCTGCGTGAACTCCAGAAGTTGGTGATGGACAGGGAGGCCTGGCGTGATGCAATTCATGGGGTCACAAAGAGTCGGACACGGCTGAGTGACTGAACTGAACTGAAGAAAAAGGTGAAATAAGAAGGACCTTAGAAACCACCTCTGTTTATCCTTTTATTTTTTATTATTTTTTTTAAAGGGAGTTGTTTCTGTTTTTTAATTTTACTTTAGGACAATAGGTGGCCCACTGCCGATTAAATGCTGAGATTCATTACCTGGGCATCTTTTCTCTTTTTCTTTTTTTTCCTTCAGGACGTATTTTGACCTCACTTTCTCTACCCCTCTGTGGGATTCATTCATTATCCCAAATAGAAATTTAAAGGAAAGATTCTAAAAAAAGATACAGCCAGTTCACATAAAATTGTTAATTCTGAGAAATTATATACATTAAAGAGGTATAATTCTAGTGGAAAACTAAACAACAGACAAAAAGCATAATTATCATTAAGAACTCTAAAATATGTATAGAGCTATTTTAACTAGCTCTAATTTGTGATAAATTTCTAAGATGATGAAATCTTTTTCAATTTCATGGCCCAGGCTTAGTATCTTTCTCATGGAAACATTGCCTAATGATTAATTCATTCAAATGCCCCTACTCCATCTCTAGTCATTGTAGAGTGGAGGTATTCAGAGTTCCAACCTAACACATCTTTCCTCTATCTTGTTCAAGAAAGCGTATCTATAGCTAGTTAGAGTCTCGGTAGTCTTCAGGGTCAGGAAAAAAAACTAAGCTTTAATGAGCACTCTTCTTAGAAAATACAGCACTGCACACTCGCGGTACTCATCACCTCGCTTTAGTTGTCTCCAACGGCAGCTGCTGCTTTTATTACCATATAAAATATCTGACTGCTTTTGTAATAAAGAAGCTAAACATCCCACTGCTCTCTTCCCAGGCAAAGGGAGCCATAAAAGTGCCATTAGTGAACTTGATCCTTTCTAGTTAATAAAATACACCATGGAGGGAGGGAGAGCATCAGTGTCGATTGGCCCTTTTTTCTCCTAAGAAACCAGGAGCACTGTATTGTGTCTCTAACTGTTTGATGGTTCTGTCCAGAGCAGAGAGGATCTGCCCCCAGCTTCCCCTTCCACGTGGCAAGATGCTTGTGGTTTTTCATCATGTGCTTTGGAGATGTCCACATTGGCTGGTGAAGTGCTCAGGCTGAAGGACATCCTGAATTGGGAAGCATCTGAGGGAGGACTACTTGTTGTTCAGTCGCTAAGTTATGCCCCTCTCTTTGAACCCCATGAACCACAGCATGCCAGGCTTCCCTGTCCTTCTTATCATTTTTTTAAATGCCTATTTTGACGTCTGGGTTTCCCTGATGGCTCAGTGGTAAAGAATCCACTTGCAGTGTAGGAGATGTGGATTCAACCCCTGGGTTGGGAGGATTCCCCTGGAGAAAAAAAATGGCAACCTACTCTACTGTTCTTGCCTGAACAATCCCACGGACAGAGAACTTGGAGGGCTACAGTCAATGGAGATGGCGGGGAGTTGGACACAACTGAGCATGTGCTGGGAGCAGGGGTGGGATTGGGAAGTGGGTTTGATGTCTGGAGAATCAAAGAAAAAAGCTCGCCTAGACTGGGAAAATAAAGCACATATTCGCCTTCACCAGGTTTACAATGGATTGTGATGAAGCAAAAAGTAGTAATTTTAATGAAAACAGAAATGTAAAACAGTTTAACACAGCAGAAAACCGCATGAGCTCAGTCATCATCTATTTGGAATCTATGATAATTTAAAGAATAGCTTCTTTGGACACCTTTATAGAAATGGATGTGCTAATTAAATGAGAAGGATTTGGATATTTAACAGACAGTGAGCCTTCACGTATCTAAAAGTGTCAATTTCCACAAACCTATGTTTATTGCCAGAAAAAGATTCAGACAAGGCAAGATTTAAAAACCTCTGTTACCTAAATTATATGCCAGGACTTAGAGATATCTGTGTGGCCCAGGACAGGGTAGAGCAACACCCTACAAGCCATGTGAGTTAGACTAAAATAATGAAAAGAGCATGCACTCTGGAGTCAGACCTCCTGGCCAGTCACGAGTGCACCCTCGCCAACAGGGGTGGACGGTGTCCTAAGTCACTCCATCATTTAAATGAATGGAATCAAAGAAAAGAGGAATTTGATACATGT
>SJYA01001152.1:190730-256876 GCA_006410615.1 Neotragus moschatus | reverse complement strand
GCACATGTTTATGTGTATGTTTATGTTTACATATATCTATATTTAAATATGTATGTATATACCCGTGTATATATATAGACATGCATATATGTGTGAAATTGACTCACTCCAACTCTTTGCAACCCCATGGACTATAGCCTGCCAGTCTCCTCTGTCCATGGATTCTCCACGCAAGAATACTGGAGTGAGTTGCCATTTCCTTATCCAGGGAATCTTCTCCACCCAGAGACTGAACCCAAGTCTCCTGTGTCTCCTCCATTGGTAGGCAGGTTCTCTAACACTAGTGCCACCTGGGAAGCCTGGGCTAAGATCTTTACATTAATGGCTGGAATTCAGTAATACTCTAGTATGTTTTCTATATATGTAAGGAATTATATTCATTAGGACACAAGAATCACGCTGTTTGAGGGTATCAGTCTATCTTTTGTGACCTTTCATATGCGGTGTCCAACATCTTGTATTTCAAGGGGAGCTAAGGATGAGCTAAAGCCATGCGCTCCCTAATGTAAATGAACTGAGGAAAAGCAGGTAAAAATGGCAGGATTCAGCAGACACAGAAAATGGTAAGATTGCAGTCATCAAAACTTTAAAGAATAGGTGCGAGATGAATGAACCCATCAATTTGTGAGCATTTTCAGAATTTACTATTACTAGTGAAAAGAGAAATGCCAGAAATGTGCTCAATATTTCCTCCTACCCTCCTTCCTTCTCTTCCTTCCTTACTTCTATCCTTCCCTCCCTTTCTTCCATCCTCCCTTCCTTCTTGGTAGATAGATAAAGCCTATTACTGATCTTAATCTTTGTAATTCTTCTATTCATTTGTAAAATACAGCTTCCTCTCCCATACCGCCCATCAGACACACAGAGACCACTAGAGGAGGGATGTAGATTGGCAAGGTTGCAGCTGGAGCTGAGCCTGGGCTGAGGATCCAGAAGGCATCCCAAGACTGGTGAAGGTATGGACAGGAAGTTCTGGATGGCTTGAGCCTGAGAAACAAGAAAATGCCAGGAAAGAGGACTGGAAAAGATACTTGCATGTGTTCACAGGAAGAAAAGTCTCCGGGAAAACAAAACAAAACAAAACACATTTTTGAATATGATTATTAGTTTGCTCTTGGTTGTTGTTCAATCACTGTTGTGTCCGACTCTTTGAGACTCCAAGAACTGAAACACGCCAGGCTTCCCTGTCCTCCACTATCTCCCAATGTTTATTCAAACTCATGTCCATTGAGTCAGTGATGCTCTCTAACAAGGTCATCCTCTGCCGGCCTCTTCTCCTTTTGCCTTCAATCTTAAGCTTCAGGGTCTTTTCCAGTGAGTTATCTCTTCATGTCAAGTGGCCAAAGTACTGGAGCTTCAGCTTCAGCATCAGTCCTTCCAGTGAACATTCAGGGTTGATTTCCTTTAGGTCTGACTGGTTTGATCTTGCATTCCAAGGGACTCTCAAGACCTTCTCCAGCACCACAATTCAAAAGCATCACTTCATCGGTGCTCAACCTTCTTTATGGCCCAACTCACGTCTGTACATGACTACTGTAAAAACCATAGCTTTGACTAGATGGGCATTTGTCAGCAAAGTGATGTCTCTGCTTTTTAATATGCTGTCTATGTCTGTCAGAGCTTTCCTTCCAAAGACCAGACATCATTTAATTTCAGGACTGCAGTCACCATCCACAGTGATTTTGGAGCCCAAGAAAATAAAATCTGTTACTGCTTCCACTATTTCTTCATCTATTTGCCATGAAGTGATGGGACCAGATGCAATGATCTTTGTTTCTTGAATGTTTCTTGAATGTTGAGTTTCAAGCCAGCTTTTTCTCTCTCCTCTTTAACCCTCATCAAGAGGCTCTTTAGTTCCTCTTCACTTCCTGCCATTAGAATATCATCTGCATATCTGAAGCTGTTGATATTTCCCATGGCAATCTTGATTCTAGCTTGTGAGTCATCCTGCCTAGCATTGTACAAGATGTACTCTGCATATATGTGAAATACGCAGGGTGACAATATACAGCCTTGTAATACTCTTTTCACGGTTTTCAAACAGTCCATTGTTCCATGTCTGGTTCTAACTGCTGCTTCTTGACTCCCACACAGGTTTCTCAGGTGGTCTGATATTCCCATTTCTTTAAGAATTTTCTACATTTATTGTGATCCACACAAAGACTTTCACACGGTCAACGAAGCAGACAAAGATGTTTTTCTGGAATTCCCTTACTTTTTCCATGAGCAATGAATGCTGATAACTTGATCTCTGGTTCCTCAACTTACTTGAAACTCAGCTTGTACATCTGCAGGTTTTCAGTTCATATAATATCGAAGCCTAGCTTGAAGGATTTGGGGCATAACCTTGTTAGCATGTGAAATAAGCACAATGGTATGGTAGCTTGAACATTCTTTAGCACTGCCCTTTTTTGGGACTGGAATGAAAACTGACTTTTCCAGTCCTGAGCTTTCCAAATTTGCTGACATATTGAGTGCAGCTCTTTAATAGCACCATCTTATAGGATCTGAAATAGCTCAGCTGGATTTCCATCACCTCTGCTAGCTTTGTTTGTAGTAATGCTTCCTAAAGTCCACTTGACTTTGTGCTCCAGGATGTCTGGCTTGACTCAGTGCTTATCTGGTTTGTTAAGATCATTTTTGTATAGTTCTGTGTAGTCTTGCCACCTCTTCTTAATCTCTTCTACTTCTGTTAGGTCCTTACCATTTCTGCCTTTTATCATGCCCATTCTTGCATGAAATATTCCCTTGATGTCTCCAATTTTCTTGAAGAGATCTCTAGTTTTTCCCATTCTATTGTTTTCCTCTATTTCTTTGTATTATTCACTTAAGAAAGCTTTCTTATCTCTCCTTGTTATTCTCTGAAACTCTACATTCACTAGGATATATCTTTATCTCTCTCCCTTCCCTTTCACTTTTCTTTTTTCCTCAGCTATTTGTAAAGACGCCTCAAACAAATATCATGAGTACATGGGAAAATGTGATTACAAAAGATCTAGGGAGAGCAGAATAAAAGAAGTTTCAGTTCAGGTATTAGAAAATGGCAGGAGTCCAGTGCTCTAAGGATTTGAAAACCAGATAATAAATAGAACACAGAGTTTACTATTTGACCTATTTTATTTAAAGTTTCTATCTCTGAACTGGGGCTTCCCTGGGCTCAAGGTAAAGAATCTGCCTGCCAATGCAGAGGATTCAGGACATGGATTCTATCCCTGGGTTGGGAAGATCCCCTGGAAAAGGAAATGGCAACCCACTCCAGTAATCTTGCCTGGAAATTCCCAAGGACAGAGGAATCTAGTGGATTATTGTCCATGGGGCTGCAAAGATTTGGACATGACTTAGCAACTGAGCAAAAAAAAAAATAAAAAAAAAGAAAGAAAGGAAAAGCATCTCTGAACCATCTGAAAAGAGTGATATTTAAGGACAGAGAAGGGAAGATATCCTAAAATGATCCAAAAAATGCCAGATTTTGCCAGATGGACCATGTATTGATTCAGAAGATTTAACAGCCCACATTTAAATGCCTAGAATAGAATTTTTATAAGGTTAATGTTTCACTGAAATTGTAATTGAATAATTAGTCTTCTAAACTCTAAATGGGAAACTAGAATGATCTTATGTAAACAAATGACTGAGGGCAATGGATGATTTTTAATCCGATTATTAATTGACTTTCTCTTTAATTTTTTTGAATAATCGGTTATAATTCTTTCAATTGCAATGGATGTTAATTCCTGCTCTAATTTGGTTCCCTACCTTGCAGTTCATGCTGTTTTACTCTATTTACTCTATTTACTGTCATCGTTGCTGGTAGTTTTCATAACACTATACGATTCAGTTTTCTTAATCCTGAGTTGATTCATCTGCACTAAATACATTTTTCCTTGTGTCAGTTACACTTGATTATCTTCTTGAAATTCACATAGCTTTTAACAGCTAATTTAACAAATTTCACAAATCCATTAAATATTTTTTTATTATTCTTGTTAGGAAAGAGAAACAGATGCTGAATGACTATTATAGGAATACTATTATGCAATTCATAATATAGTTGACATCAATGAAGTAATTACATATTTGCAGGCTTTCTCTATGTGTGCTCTTATCTTCAGCCAAACAGACACAAAATATGACTGTGTATGAGTCAGTGAAACTAACTACAGGGGAAGTTTATTTATCTTCTGTCACTGGAAAATGAGACATTTACCTTAATAAAGTTTTTGCAGATAGATGGCTTTTCCAGAAAACTGAATTTCCTGCCTTTAAATACTAACTTTAATGTTTATAACTGGTTTTATGGATACTTAAACAACATGTTTCATGTACTTTTTTGCTTTCTTTTAACAGGGAAACTGAGCATGATTTAAACTTTTCTTGACAGCCGTGGGTCAAAAAAAGGATTTTATCCTCCTGCAATTAAAGGACCTAAGAGGTTAGAAAGTCTTAGATTGTTCAAGTGATAATGAATGTGGCCATAAAGCAGAGGAACTTACAAGCAGTGGTCACATCATGGTTAAAGAACTGGACAGTTCAATACTTTCCTCATGGGCTTTAGTTGTTAATTCAATTGTTGCAGCCAGTTTTGATAGTGGAAGTCAGTAAAACCCAAAGCACTTTAAAGCAATGTGCATTTACAAGTAGGAAAAATATTTCTTATCTAACCTAACATAGTGAAGGCTTACACAATCCAGGCCAGAGCAAGAGTTCTCAGAAATACTCAGGCAGGTTTGCATTCAGGTAAATAATCCTTTATAAAAGCTCTCATACTTCATGGATTAGAGAAAGAAGAGACGCAGCGTGCCTAACAAGCAATGTGATGTTGAATTCAAATTGTTGCAGAAAGCTTCTGCATCCTTCAGCAACTGTGGTCAGAGACTGAATTTTCTGTAATTACAATATGTGAGTGCTAAGTCACTTCAGTTATGTCTGACTTTTGCGACCCTATGGACTGGAGCCCACCAGGCTCCACTGTCCGAGGGATTCTCCAGGCAGGAATACTGGAGTAGGTTGCCATGCCCTCCTCCAGGGGATCTTCCCCATCCAAGGACTGAAGCCTTGTCTCCTAAGCCTTTTGTACCTGCAGGAGGTTTCTTTATCAGTAACGTGACCTGGGAAGCCCAATTACAATATACGATTTGATAACTAGAGAGTTAATGGTAATTGAAAAAGAAATTCAATGTATTTCAGAGATGTGAGTACTGTAACAGACAGAACCAAGATAGTGGAAGAAAAGGACTGACCAGATCAATGATGACACTTCAACAGTCCTTTGTGTAAAGTCTTTCACTAAATTCCCAGGAAAGAAGAATTCAATTCTTTCTTGCTTGAGTCACCAGGGAAGATATAACATATTAGAAAATGCTATGTCATTCATTCTGAACTGTGGGCTTTAGTTGATCGCAACTTGTTCATTTCCTTTTTTAAAATATTTCTAGCTAAAAGTGTCCCTAGAAGATTTTTAAGAAGAACTATTTCTTAAAGTATTTCTAAAGAAAAAACTCCACCTGTAATACTCAAGTAAAAGTACAATCTGTGGTTGGAATAAATATTTTATAACACATTAATTTTAAGACTAATGTCAATCTCTTAAGTGAAGCCATCTATTTTCTTCTTCACCAACTTTCTTTATTAAAATGATTTTCTCAGATTTTGTTATCTTCAATCTGCAGCAGCCTTTAGGAATCTCTTTGCTTCATCAAAACCCTATTTCTGTCCAAATCCCATCCTAAAGGTTATCATTTATCCTTATGCTTTTTGTTACTTCTGTGACTAAATCCCTAACAAGACTCTGAAATATTTGTCTTACTGTAGTCTATACCCAAAGCGGACATATCATCTAACTAGGCACATTGTTCTATGAAAAACAAAATTATGAGAAAATGCAAAAATAAATCTTATTACAAATTTAAATTAGCTGTCTAGAAATTAATTAAATCCAAGGTTTCAAATTTCTTCGTTTTAAATCATGTTTATCATTTTGCATAAGCAAATACTAAGTGAATTTGATAAAGAAGTTTAACTTGAAAAAAATCCTTGGAGAAGGAAGTGATTTTTTAAAAAGGTAATGTCTCTGTGAATGATTTCATAGTAATTCTTATTGGACAATAGAATTTCAATTCATAGCCCCACAAATGCTTGGCAATGTTTTATTGCTTCAAAAGTTTTAACTAGATATTTCCGCTCTAATATTCCTTTAGGACATAAAGTTAGAGCATATTGTATAGATTAGTTTGGATGCAGCTATTTGCCCTGTTTAATTTTCTCATCCACATTCTTGTTGCTGTTCAGTTGCTAAGTCATGTCTGACTCTTTGTGACCCCATGGACAGCAGCATGTCAGGCTTCTCTGTCCATCACCAATTCCCGGAGCTTATGTAAACTCATGTCCATCAAGTTGGTGATGCCATCCAATCATCTCATCCTCTGTCAGCCACTTTTCCTCCAGCTTTCAATTTTTCCCAGCATAAAGGACTTTTGTAATGAGTCAGTTCACATCAGGGGGCCAAAGTATTGGAGTTTCAGCTTCAGCATCAGTGCTTTGAATGAATATTCAGGCCTGATTTCCTTTAGGACAGACAGGTTGGATCTCTGCAGTCGAGGGGACTCTCAAGAGTCTTCTCCAACACCACAGTTCAAAAGCATCGATTCTTTGGCCCTCAGCTTTCTTTATAGTTCAACTCTCACATCTATACAAGACTACTGGAAAAACTATAGCTTTGACTGACAGTCATTTGTTGGCAAAGTAATGTCTCTGCTTTTTAATATGCAGTCTAGGTTTGTCATAGCTTTTCTTCCAAGGAGCAAGGGTCTTTTAATTTCATGGCTGCAGTCACCAACTGCAGTGATTCTGGAATCCCAAAATATAAAGTCTGTCACTGTTTCCATTGTTTCCCCATTTATTTGCCATGAAGTGATGGGACTGGATACAATGATCTTAATTTTCTGAAAGTTGATTTTTAAACCAACCTTTTCACTCTCCTCTTTCAGTTTCATCAAGAGGCTCTTTAGTTTCTCTTCCCTTTCTGTTGTAAGGGTGGTGTCATCTGCATGTCTGAGGTTATTGATATTTCTCCCAGGAATCTTGATTCCAGCTTGTGCTTCATCCAGCCCAGCCTTTCTCATGATATACTCTACATATAAGTTAAATAAACAGGGTGACAATATACAGCCTTGACATTCTCCTTTCTCGATTTGCAACCAGTTTGTTTTTACATGTCCAGTTCCAACTGTTGCTTCTTGACATGTATACAGGTTTCTCAGGAGACAGAACAGGTGGTCTGGTATTCCCATCTCTCTCAGAATTTTCCACAATTTGTTGTGATTCACACAGTCAAAGGTTTTGACTTAGTCAATAAAGCAGAAGTGGATGTTTTTCTTGAACTCTCTTTCTTTTTCAATGACCCAATGGATGTTGGCAATTTGATTTCTGGTTCCACTGCCTTTTCTAAATACAGCTTGAACATCTGGAAGTTCATGGTTCACGTATTGTTGAAGCCTGGCTTGGAGAATTTTGAGTATTGCTTTGCTAGCATGTGAGATGAATGCAATTGTGTGGTAGTTTGAGCATTCTTTGGCATTGCCTTTCTTTGGGATCGGAATGAAAACTGACCTTTTCCAGTCCTGTGGCTGCTGCTGAGTTTTCCAGATTTGCTGGCACATTGACTGCAGCACTTTTATAGCATCATCTTTTAGGATCTGAAACATCTCAACTGGAATTCCATCACTTCTACCAGCTTTTTTCATAGTGATGCTTTGTAAGGTCCACTTGACTTCCCATTCCAGGATATCTGGCTCTAGGTGAGTGATCACACCATCGTGATTGTCTGGGTCATGAAGATGATCTTTTTTATATAGTTCTTCTGTGTATTGTTGCCACCTCTTCTTAGTATTTTCTGCTTCTGTTAGTTTCATACCATTTCTGTCTTTTATTGCGCCCACCTTTACATGAAATGTCCCCTTGATATCTCTAATTTTTCTGAAGGAATCTCTTTCCTTCAGAAAATAGAAGGGGAAAGGAGTCTTTCCCATTCTATTGGTTTCCTCTATTTATTTGCATTGACCATGGAGGAAGGTTTTCTTATCTCTCCTTGCTATTCTTTTGAAAACTACATTCAAATGGGTACATCTTTCCTTTTCTCCTTTGCCTTTCACATCTTTTGTTTTCTCAGCTATTTGTAAGGCCTCCTGAGACAACCATTTTGACTTTTTTCATTTCTTTTTCTTGGGGATGGTCTTAATCACTGACCCCTGTACAATGTCATGAATCTCTGTCCATAGTTCATCAGGCACTCTATCTATCAGATCTAATCCGTTAAATCTATTTCTCACTTCCACTGTATAATTGTAAGGGATTTGATTTAGGTCATACCTGAATGGTCTGAATAGTCTAGTGGTTTTCCCTACTTTCTTCAATTTGAGTCAGAATTTGGCAATAAGTAGTTCATGATCTGAGCCACAGTCATCTCCCGGTCTTGTTTGTGCTGACTGTGTAGAACTTCTCCATCTTTGGCTGCAAAGAATATAATCAATCTGATTTTGGTGTTGACCATCTGGTGGTGACCATGTGTAGAGTCTTCCCTTGTGTTGTTGGAAGAGGGTGTTTTCTATGAGCAGTGTGTTCTCTTGGCAAAAATCTGTTACCCTTTGACCTGCTTCATTTTGTACTCCAAGACCAAATTTTCCTGTTACTTCAGGTATCTCTTAACTTTCTACTTTTGCATTCCAGAATTAAATGGACACCATTTTGGGTTGTTGATTCTAGGTGGTCTTGCAGGTCTTCATAGAACCGTTGAACTTCAGCTTCTTCACCATTACTGTTTGGGGCATAGACTTGGATTACTGTGATTTTGAATGGCTTGCCTTGGAAATGAACAGAGATTATTCTGTCATTTTTGAGATTATACTCAAGAACTGCATTTTGGACTCTTTTGTTGACTATGATGGCTACTCCATTTCTTCTAAGGGATTCTTTTTCACAGTAGTGGATATAATGGTCATCTGAGTTAGATTCACCCATTCCAGTCCATTTTAGTTCACTAATTCCTAAAATGTTGGTGTTCATCCTTGCCATCTCCTGTTTGACCACTTCCAATTTGCCTTGATTCATGGAGCTAATATTCCAGGTTCCTATGCAATATTGCTCTTTATGGCAATGGACTTTATTTCTATCGCCAGTCACATCCACAACTGGGTGTCGTTTTTGCTTTGGCTCTATCTCTTCATCCTTTCTGGATTTATTTCTCCACTGATCTCCAGTAGCATACCGGGCACCTACTGACCTGAGGAGTTGATCTTTCAGTGACTTATATTTTTGCCTTTTCATACTGTTCATTGGGTTCTCAAGGTTCTGAAGTTTTTTTCCATTCCTTTCTCCAGTGGACCACATTTTGTCATAACTCTCCACCATGACATCTTAGGTGGCCCTACATGGCATGGCTCATACTTTCACTGAGTTAGACAAGGCTGTGGTCTATGTGATCAAATTGATTAGTTTTCTGTGGTTGTGGTTTTCATTCTCTCCCTTCTGATGGAGGATAAAAGGCTTGTGGAAGCTTCCTGATGGGAGAGATTGACTAAGGGGAAAACTAGGCCTTGTTCTGATGGGTGGGGCCATGCTCAGTAAATCTCTAATCCAATTTTCTATTGATGGGCGTGGCTGTGTTCCCTCCTATTTTTTGACCTGAGGCCAAACTATAGTGGAGATAATGAAGATAATGGCAACTTCTTTCAGAAGTTCCCATGCAGGCACTGCTGCACTGGTGCCCCCACCATGCAGCAGGCCACCGCCAACCCATGCCTCCACCAGAGACTCCTGGACACTCACAGGCAAGTCTGTGTCAGTCTCTTGTGGGGTCACTGCTCTTTTCTCCCAGGTCCTGGTGTGCACAAGGTTTTGTTTGTGCTTTCTAAGAGTCTGTTTCCCCAGTTCTGTGTGAGTTCTGGCAGCTTTATGGTGAGGTTAATGGCAAATTCTTCCAAGAGGGCTTATGCCATACCCAGGTCTACTGCACCCAGAGCCCCTGCCCCTGCAGCAATCCACTGCTGACCTGTACCTCTACAGGAGGTCATGTTCTTATGTCTGTTCAATTAAATTTTTTCCCCAATATATATTTGCTTTACTAACATAAGTAATTAGAACTATTAAGCAGAGTAAATAATAAAACAGAAAGTGTCTCATCCAGTGACCCCAAGGTGGGTGGGTGATGCAAGAGATACAATTTGAAATGATCCAGGAAGGGATCAACAGAGCAGTTTAGAAACTGAAGACTAACAAATTCCTAGCATTCCCATCATTTTAATAACATCTACCAGAATCTAATCCAAAATGTATCCACTGGTTTTTATCACTGCAGCTGATGCACCTCTCCTCTTTCTTCTGAAGATGTCAGTGTAAATTTCTTCCTTTACTATCATCCACCAGAAAAGGAAAACCAACAAAAGATAAATTTATCAAAAATCATCTATGAAGGTGAATTATTAATCCTAACAACTCTCACAACTCTCAGTAATTTGGAATTACAGGTTTAAATTGATACCAAAGAATACATAACTGTAAAGCAGATGATGATCACAAATAAAATCAGAGTTTGTAATTTGCCTACTCAGACTCTTATAAGTAACTAGGCTTGGAATTAGTTTTATCCTATTAGTCCTAGAAAGGTATAAGAGATGACAATTTATTAAAACTTGACTTGTATCTTCTGTTCATATGTAATAATTATACTCAAATGTCACAGACTGACCAAAGATAGTTCTATAAATTCAGTTCTTGAGTCATCACCTTCAGAAATGCTTCTGCTTTGGCTTGTATAATTGTTTCAATGCTCATATTTATGAAACTGAAATAAGTAGGCTACTCAGACTCCTATTGGTAAGAAATAAATATTCATAACAAAATGAGGGGAAGTACACAAATCCTGAAAGTCCAGAAATGGAGAGAGAGCTGATAGCATATGATTGAGGATATAAACTGAGGACACATGTAACTATTTTAGAACTGAATTCCTCTCTCAAAAGGAGATAAAGCAGAAGTAACCAACTGTAAAATCTTGAAGAATTTATCTGACATAGAAAATTGGATTACAGATTGAGTGAATATTATTTTGGTGACACTGATAGCTTTTGACTGTACAAAGGCTTAAAAATAAAACTGTCCTTGAATATAATCTAGAGAGTATTAAAAATGTATGAATACTACTATTAGAGAATATAATGAAGAGGAAGATAAAGAGGGGATGCCATTGTGACTTAGAGCAATACTTGAAATGGACAAAATTATACAATACAATTTATGAAAGAATCAAAAGCACCATTCTATTATAACTGTACTTTGAAGTTTATTTAAAATAATTGTGCAATATTCCTATTTCTTAAAGATACTAGAAAGCTACATAAAAAATGTCCAGAAGAAATAAAACTTTGATGGATGTAAGTAAAGATTCAATTATGCTAACAGTTTCAAATATAAATATTAACCAAGAGAGCTTTCAAACAAATATTGAAAAGTAAAAAATTGTGTGTATCCTTTACTCAAACAATGATACATAGGTCCTAGGTTCTAGGAATGAGGTGAAAGTTGTTATAAGTCACCAGGAAGTCAAACATTGTGGAACTGCAAGGAAAACATAGAAGACAGGGGAGGAAGATAACCCTGACATCACCCTGACTTCTTGCCCTTTTTCTATTTCTCTTGCCCAAGAAAATAACTGATAGAGTTGCCAACATGGTACAGACTTCAAGACATTTTTAATTCTGTTACTTTTAGTGAGAGTTTGATCATAAAGAAGGCTGAGCACTGAAGACTTGATGCTTTCAAACTGTGAAACTGTGATGCTGGAGAAGACTCTTAAGAGTCCCTTGGACAGCAAGGAAATCAAACCAATCAATCTGAAAAGAAATCAACCCTGGATATTCATTGGAAAGACTGATGCTGAAGCCTAAACTCCAATACTTTGGCTATGTGATGTGAAGAACCAACTTATTGGAAAAGACCCTGATGTTTGGAAAGACTGAGGGCATGAAGAGAGGGGCTGACAAAGGGTGAGATGGCTGGTTGGCATCACTGACTCAATGGACATGAGTTTGAGCAAACTCTTGGAGGTACTGAAGGACAGGGAAGCCTGGTGTGCTGCAGTCCATGGCATTGAAAAGAGTCGAACGTGACTTAGTGAGTGAACAACAGCAGCTAGTCTACTAGTCTATCCTGACCTTCAGTGAACTCCTTCACTTCCTAGTTTATAATTTATAAGATGGAATCTGTGACTTTTGCCACTAGATTTCCCACTGGAGAACAACCTACTTTCCTTGTCTCCTGTCACATGCTCTGTGGGAGCTCTATGTCTCAGATCACACATGACGTTAATCAAAGCATGAGATTTCCTCAGAAGCTATTTCTGGGATGGGCAATGACTCAGTCAGGATAAATGAGACTTTCTCTGAGACCCCAGAGGGGAAAATTGTCATGTCTTTTGACTGTACTTGAACCCAAGAATAGGTAGGCACTCAGACAAAACTGACACCTTATGGTAAAATTGATTAGTGAAATATAAATCTTAATAAAACTCAAATATAATTAGCATCCCAAATCTCTAATTACTCTTAATAACCCCCCAATTCTCTTGATAATGTAAGATGATCTATTTGTTAAAGTTTGCAGGGTAGTTTATGATTGAAATTTTCTTTGTGCAGTTCTATAAACAGAACTCTGCCCCAGAAAGACTGTGAAGATTGTCCCCTGGAGAAAGACTCAAAACCCAGAAAGCAAGCATTGTCCTGAGTCAGTCCTAGTCCAGTGAAATGGAATTTCTTGTCCTCATCCCTCTCTTGCATTTCTTCTCTGGACCCATCTCCCTTTATTCTATCATGGAAATAACATGATTATCTGAGAAGGGATTCACCAGAACGGAATACCAGGTGGTAATGTTAGCCTTTGTAGTCTTCTCTTAGTTCTCTTGATATCTAACTTGAGTTGTCCCTTACAAGGTACTGAGAGTAGTACCAGTAATACTTAAATAATTTTACTGATTTTTTAAATAACTTTTATTGAAGTCGAGTTGATTTACAATGTTGTGCAGCAAACTAACTGTGGTGATAGTATAGCAAAGTGATTCAACTATACATATTATATATATATGTGTATATATATATATATTCTTTTTACTGTATTTTTCATTACAGGTTATTTCAAGATACAGAGTCGAGTTCCCTGTGCTATACAGTAGGACCTTGTTATTTATCTATTTTATATATAATAGTGTGAATATGCTAATTCCAAAATACTAATTTATCCCTCCTCCCTACCTCCAGGTTTAAATCACTTTCAGATGCAACTTCCCCCATTTAACACCAAAACCATCCTAATTAGGTATTTTTTGGATTATCACTAACTTTTGTTTTCTTGTGGGTTTCAGCTTGGTGGCTCAGTGGTAAAGAATTTGTCTGCCAATCCAGGTGACTCAGTCTTGGTCCATGGGTCAGGAAGATCCCCTGGAGGAGGAAAGTAATCTTTCCTAGGCAACAGTAGTTTAGTATTCTTGGTTGAGAAATCACATGTACAGAGCAGTTGGGTGGACTACATTCTGTGGGGTTGCAAAGAGTTGGACATGACTGAGTGACGAAACAACAGTAACAACAAACTTTTTTACTCTTAATGCAAAGAAATAGAGGAAAACAACAGAATGGGAAAGACTAGGGATCTCTTCAAGAAAATTAGAGATANGCAGGAGGAGAAGGGGACGATCGAGGATGAGATGGCTGGATGGCATTACTCACTCGATGGGCATGAGTCTGAGTGAACTCTGGGAGATGGTGATGGACAGGGAGGCCTGGCATGCTGCAATTCATGGGGTCACAAAGAGTCGGACACGACTGAGCGACTGAACTGAACTTACCATTGTCAAGCACCTATATGCATAAAATGAATATGTTTTTGGAAAATTTTCAGGGCTGTTGGTTCACTTTAGTTGTGCAGATTTGCTACAGTATCAAAGAATTACATGAATTACAATTATAACTAATAATATTATAGCCACTGCTACTATCAGTACCACTACTACCATTTCTATTCCTGATCAGAATAACGGGATGCAATAGACGAGCAAAGCTTACCAGATACTCTCTAGGAATGATCTTTGCCTCCCGACTAGTTCCAATCTTCTGGAAGCCAAATAGAGATATATAGCTAATTCTGGATAGTTCTTAGCCACAGGGAGGCATGCAATTTCACAGTGCAATAGTGACACTTTCCTGCTTAATTCTCCAGTTTCTCTGCCCACACCACACAGAAGAGAAAACCATAAGTTCTAGGACACATGGCAATGAGGTGGTCGTTGCTCCACCATCAGAATCTCCTACTGACTGTACAAAATAGAGTCCCTTTCCAATGTATTTCACATATGTTTATAGAAAAGCCACTGGGTATTTGTGGATTTTTTTTTTTTCTCTTTTTCTTCCTCTAACACAGACTAGGTTGCAGTAGAGAGCAGTTGTCACTGCTCTTTCTCTATGTCCTCTCATTGCAGCCTGGAGTTCATCTGTATACAGTGCTTCAACACACAGGCAGTTTCCCACATTGCTCTGCGTTCATGTACTCTGAGGCTGCAGGGCGTTGGAGGTGATGGTGCTTGGTCCACACTATAAATCTGTTACTGAAAAGTGTGCGTGGAGGTCAGGCTGCTTGCCGCTCAAAGGCCAATAAGCAGGCCCGGCTTGGTGGAAAGGAAAGTCTGCTTTATTTCAGGAACTGGCAACTTGTGTGTGAGGGTGGTGGACATCTGTTCAAAGGCCGACTCCTTCCCTCTTCCGCCTCGACAAGCAGGGGGTAAGAGCATTTATAGACAGAGTCACGGGGGGCTACATGCAGAAACAGCACAGTCATCTCTAATAAGCATCTTCAAGTTGGTCACTGGCGGTCTGACCAGGATCATCGTGAGTGTTTTAAGTACAGTTAATCTTTAGTTCCAGAGTCCATTTGTTCCCATTTCTTTGTGGTCAGTTCTCAGAATCGTGGCAGCTTCTGTCTGGGTACAGTCTGGTCATCGTGTAGTTAACATCTCCACCCGGGGTTTTAGTATCTATAAGACAGCTCACAGGATGTGGCTCAGATGCTTACGTACAGCCCTTGAGAAAGAACTAAAGGCCCTTGACTCTGCTTAATGGTTACACTGTTATTATTTAGTCTTTCTACGACTGTTTTCGTTTCAGCATTTCTTACCTTTCTGATTGAACTTATTCTTTGATTAAAGTCTTCCACAGGCAAAAGGCAGGCAGAGGACATGGTGTGTGTGTGTGAAGGGGGAAGGACCATATATTCCTACTCTGTCTCAAGTTCAGGGGAATTAATGAATCACAGCCAACTCAACTTACAAGAAATGAAAACTGACAGATAATCATCCCAGATCCTCTCTCTTTGATGGGGGGGGTGCGGGGTGGAGACCTGAGATGGAATTTACAGTCCTCAGAGAGTGTCACCAGGACTGATGACAGTTATCCACAGCAGTACCCCTACCCCAGACACTAACATACTCTTTATCAGCTTTCCCTTCTCTCCAGTATTAATTCTCCACTCACTTACCATGCTTCCTGGGAATCATGTCCTAAATAAAGTACATCTGGACAAATGTAGTAGATGGATGGCCAAAGAATTATGGAAAGATGTTCAACGTCACTCATTATTAGAGAAATGCAAGTAAAAACTATTTAATGAGGCATCACCTCACACTGGTCAAAATGGCCCTTACCAAAAAATTTACAAACAGTAAATGTTGGAGAGAAAGTGGAGAGAAGGGAACCCTCTTGCACTGTTCAGTTCACTCACTCAGTAGTGTCTGACTCTTTGTGACCCATGGACTACAGCATGCCAGGCCTCCCTGTCCATCACCAACTCCTGGAGTTTATTCAAACTCACGTCCACTGAGTTTGTGATGCCATCCAACCATCTCATCCTCTGCCGTCCCCTTCTCCTTCCACCTTCTATCTTTCCCAGCATCAGGGTCTTTTCCAAGGAGTCAGTTCTTTGCATCAGTTAGCCAAATTATTGGAGTTTTATCTTCAGCATCTGTGCTTCCAATGAATATACAGGACTGATTTCCTTTAGGATGGACTGGTTGGATTTCCTTGCAGTCCAAGGGATTCTCAAGAGTCTTCTCCAACATGACTTGTACTGTTGGTGGGAATATAAATTGATACAGCTGCTACAGAGAATAGTATGGAAATTGCTTTAAAAAATTAGGAGCAAATCTATCATATGACCCAGCAATCCCACTACTGGTCATATACTCTGAGAAAACTACAATGATAAAAGACACATATCCCCAATGTTCACTGGAGCATTATTTACAGTAGCTAGGACATGAAAACAACCTAGATGTTCATCAACAGATAAGTACATAAAGAAGATGTGGTGCCTATATACAATGGAATGTTACTCAGCAATAAAAAGGAATGAATTTGAGTCGGTGGTAGTGGTGTTGCTGCTGCTGCTGCTAAGTCGCTTCAGTCGTGTCCAACTCTGTGCGAGCCCAGAGACGGCAGCCCACCAGGCTCCCCGTCCCTGGGATTCTCTAGGCAAGAACACTGGAGTGGGTTGCCATTTCCTTCTCCAATGCATGAAAGTGAAGAGTGAAAGTGAAGTCGCTCAGTCGTGTCCGACTCTTCACTATCCCATGGACCACAGCCTACCAGGCTCCTCTGCTCATGGGACCCTCCAGGCAAGAGTACTGGAGTGGGGTGCCATTGCCTTCTCCTGTATAGATGAACCTAAAACCTGTTGTACAGAGTAAAGCAAGTCAGAAAAACACATATGTATGGAATTTAGAAAAATGTTACTGATGAATCTATTTGCAGGGAAGAAGTGGAGATATAGATGAAGAGAATGAACTTGTGGACACAGCTGGGGAAAGAGAAGGTGGGACGAACTGAGAGAGCAACACTGACATAGATACACTACTCTGTGTAGAATAGATAACTAGTTAGAAGCTGCTGTATAACACAGGGAGTCCAGCCCAGCACTTTGTGGTGACCTAGAGGGTGTGTTGGGGGGAGGAATGGAGGGGAGGAATGGAGGAGAGGGAGGCCAAAGAGGCCATATATATATATATATGACTGACTCACATCGTTATACGACAAAAACCAACACAAGATTTTTCCTCCAATTAAAAGATAAATTTAAAAAATCTGCACTGGAAAAAGAACAGAAATCTTTTTATCAAGGTTTTCTCTTGAGAAAACACTAACAAAGAGCCACTTTGATTAATACGGACAATGTTGACACTCCAAGGGGAAAAAGAAAAAAGTCTCTGTCATTCAGTTCCAGGCTTCCCAGGTGGTGCTAGTGGTAAAGAACGTGCCTGCCAATGCAGGGGTTGAGAAGATCCTCTGGATAAGTGCCTGGTGACCCACTGTGGATCCCATGGACAGATGAGCCTGATGGACTACAGTCCTTATGGTCACAAAGAGTCAGACAAGGCTGAATGGGTTTGCATGCATACATTCATTTTCTGATTAAGGTTCTTTTATATTAATATATTAAAGCAGTATGTGTATTAATACATATTACTCACTTTTTTGAAGAGAAACGCTTTCCTTTGTGGGACTTTAATGTACTAATTTTATTATAAGTTTAAATATACTGTACAACCATTTGTATAGAAGAGATGGAAATCTCTTTGAAGGACTATTTGAGAACCCTTGAAACCATGGACATAATAAAGAGACTTCAGATTCACTCACAAGTCTATGATGTGTTCACATACACTGAGAAAGTGTCAATTTTGAGTCAAGAGCATTTAAGCCCTGAAGGAAGGTCAAAGGGGATATTGGTGTTGGATCTCAAGTCCAGATAAGATGACAAGATAAGGAAACACACTGCTTATCGCTGAGGTCACAACTCACCACAGGATTTGCACAAACCAGGGCAGCAGCAAGGCGACAGAATAGACAAGTGAGGGAAAATGAGGGGTCTATTCTTAAAGCCTTGGGGATTAGACCTTCAGGGATCTGCCAAAGTTGGTGTGAGCAAGACTGTGGTGGGGGTGTGTGGTGAAGAGACTAGATGTATAGGAGAACTTGGGAGTCATGGAACCCAAGTTTCAGAAGGGTTCAGGTAGGAGGAGAGAGGTGGGTGGCAAGTTCAATAGGAGAAGATAAAGCTCAAAAAGGTTTGGATATTGGATGCTGACCAAAACTATTCAGAGAGGAGGTACAGACTCATGATCCTAGGAAAGACTTCCAGAATGGCAACACTTGCGATCATAAACAAGAAGAAGAACCAAACCAAAAAAAAATAAAACATGACGGATCCTCTAACTCTCCCTAAATATTTTTCTGGGTCAGCAGGGGTAGGAGGAGGCACAGGAGAGTTGAAGGTCTAAACAAACAGGAGTCTCCTGGAGGAAGGCTGCACCTTGGGTAGCACCTCCAGGGGAGCCAGAAGCCACTTTAATGGGGTGCGGGGACGCATGAAAGCAGGGCGCGATTTTTGTTTTAACCAGGTCTAACGGAAGGCTTTTGCTGAGTCTGTTCCTTTGTGTAATCAATGGTCATTCTTTGGGGAAATTCAGTTGATCTGTGAACAGGAAGACTCTGAACAAGAAGAACTCATTTTCCATATTACCAGACCTACTAGGCCATATTTGTTAAGTAATATTTAACTACACACACACACACACACACGCACACGCACACATACACACACACACACACACGTACGCACGCACATATACATTGTTTGAGTGCTCTGGGGGCTCAGTTGTAAAGAATCTGCCTGCCAGTGCAGGAGATTTGCATTCAGTTTCTGGGTCGGGAAGATCCCCTGGAGGAGGAAATGGCAACCCACTGCAGTATTCTTGCCTGGAGAATCCCATGGACAGAAAAGACTGGCAGGCTACAGTCCATGGGGTTGCAAAAGTGTTGGACATTACTGACTAAACAACAACAAAATATAAATACACACACACACATAAATAAGAGCTCAACAAAATTGTTCTTCGATCCCATGACTCTACAAGAAATATATTTAAGATTCTAGGAGTTCAGGTTAAATCATGAAATACTGGAATATCTTCCTGGTTTCTGGTTTCTTCCCAAGGTCATACTGCTGCTACTACTGCTGTTGCTAAGTTGCTTTAGTCATGTCTGACTCTGTGCGACATCATAGATGGCAGCCCACCAGGCTCCCCCGTCCCTGGGATTCTCCAGGCAAGAACACTGGAGTGGGGTGCCATTGCCTTCTCCAATGCATGAAAGTGAAAAGTGAAAGTGAAGCCACTCAGTCGTGTCCAAATCTTCATGATCCTATGGACTGCAGCCCACCAGGCTCCTCCGTCCATGAGATTTTCCAGGCAAGAGTACTGGAGTGAGGTGCCATTGCCTTCTCCCCCAGGGTCATAAACACTCAGAATTAATCACCCACACTATTCATACTGATGCATAGGGGAAGGGCCATCAGAATGCAAATAACTTCCCCCAAAGAAGCTTTTTGTTTGTTTCTCACCATATTCCATAAACAGGCAGATCTTATAAAAAATACAAATCTATTGCATATTAAGAATTTTAATTTTAAAGTATAGTAGTAATTGGAGACTTTTGAAGGTATGTTCAAATGCAAAATTAGTAGCTATAACTTCTGCTTTGAAGTACAAAAACATTTGCAAATGAATAAACAGTTCATAGTGTAATAAAAGAGGACTGAAACACTGTTTCGAAACAATTTTCAGGTGTTCTGAGAATCTGTCATGTTTTTATCAAACATGTAAGACCCCCTAAACTGGAAATAAAGCTAATACAAATGTAATTAGGAATGGAAGTCAATAGTTCTTAATTTGTAACAGTCAGAGAAGATGAATGTTTTAGATAATTTCAAAATTCAGGAAATGAAATTAAACTATCATTGCTCTCAGTTAAAGTGAAACACTACACCAGTAAATAAACACCCCATGTCCAGGAAACCAATATTAAACCAACTTATTTTCTTACAGTTTAAAGACATTATCGTCACTGAACCATAACCTAATATAGATGGCAAAATTAATATGAATCTTCAAAGCCTGTCTCTTCCACCTCTCTAGAAATAGCACACATTTGCAGAAAACTGTTTGTTGTTCTCTGCGTAAAACATTACACATTTGAATTTGTTTGTGCTCATATTTAAACTGTGAGTTGCTTTACCTTTTCACAGGCAGTTACAGACATCATTATGGTGCAATTTCCAGATCTATTCTGCTGTCCACCACTGCATTTCTACCATCTGAGTGGCTGACCACGATTGAAACTTAAAGGAGATCAGTCATGAGTACTGCGTATCTTTTCCCAGTAAATAATGCAAGAATCTAGTTAAGTTTACTGATTGACATAAAGGTTGCTTCAGGAATGAAAATAGGACCTAAGTTGGTGGCTCAGGCAGTAAGGAATCTACCTGCAGTGCAGGAGACCTGTGTTGGATCCCTGGGTCAGGAAGATCCCCTGGAGGAGGATTTGGTAACCTTCTCCACCATTCTTTATCCCCTGGAGAATCCCATGGAGAGGAGTCTAGCAGGCTGCAGTCCATGGGGACACAAAGAGTTGGACATGACTGAATAATTAACATTAACACTTACAAGGGTTGCTTCAGGAATGGAAATATGTCCTCAGTTCAGTTCAGTCACTCAGTCGTGTCCGACTCTTTGAGATCCCATGAATCACAGCATGCCAGGCCTCCTTGTCCATCACCATCTCCAGGAGTTCACTCAGAGTCGTGTCCATGGAGTCAGTGATGCCATCCAGCCATCTCACCCTTGGTCGTCCCCTTCTCCTCCTGCCCCCAATCCCTCCCAGCATCAAAATCTTTTCCAATGAGTCAACTCTTCGCATGAGGTGGCCCAAGTACTGGAGCTTCAGCTTTAGCATCATTCCTTCCAAAGAAATCCCAGGGCTGATCTCTTTTGGAATGGACTGGTTGGATCTCCTTGCAGTCCAAGGGACTCTCAAGAGTCTTTTCCAACACCACAGTTCAAAAGCATCAATTCTTTGGCGCTCAGCCTTCTTCACAGTCCAACTCTCACATCGATACATGACCACAGGAAAAATCACAGCCTTGACGAGACAGACCTTAGTTGGCAAAGTAATGTCTCTGCTTTTGAATATGCTATCTAGGTTGGTCATAACTTTTCTTTCAAGAAGTAAGCATTTTTTAATTTCATGGCTGCAATCACCATCTGCAGTGATTTTGGGGCCCCCCAAAATAAAGTCTGACACTGTTTCCACTGTTTCCCCATCTATTTCCCATGGAGTGATGGGACCAGATGCCATGGTCTTTGTTTTTTGAATGTTGAGCTAAATTAGAAATAAAATCCTGCGATGTTTCCTAAGGGTTTTGGGGACTGACTCCCTTATGTTTAAGAGTAAACCATGAGAAGTACAATTTTCTGCCCCTCTGGATATTATCCCTTGAAGCTATGTGGTTTGGTCCTAGGAACCAGTCCTAAAACAGAAAGCTGGATTCAGATGAGACAGAATCCTAGAGGAGTGTAGATCAGAAAGAAACTTGGGATCTGAGCCAGGGGCACTGGGTTAAGCCCATCCTGAAACCTCCCCAACCTCCTCCTATAGCTTCTGAATCTGTATATAGTTTGCTTTCAAAAGACTTCTGTTTCACTTTGGGTTTGTTTTTTCTTACCTGAGGTTAAAAGTACCTTAGCAGATTTAGAAGTTTTGATTGCATGAACTTCAGTATTACCTTCAAAAATCCATTAACAAAATGATCCTTCAGTAACAAGTAACTTAAAGTGGAGAAGGATCATTTTATCACCAGTTAGGGGCTCTTCCCAAGTTCATATGTTGAAGTCCTAACTCCTAATCTCAAAGAGTATGAATGTATGTGCAGACAGGACCTTTAAAGTGGTAAATTAAAACTAAGTCTTTAGTGCTGAGCCCAAGACAATCTGATTAATATCTTTATAAGTAAAGGAAAGTAGGACACACAGAGGCACAGGGACCTGTGTGCACAGAAGATGACAATGTGAAGAAGCAGCAGGAGGGTGGATATTGCCCAGTCCAGGAGACAGACTTCAGATAAATCTGCCAGCATCTTGATCTTTAACTTCCCAAGCACCCACATTGTGTGAGCTGATTCTTTGACATAAATCTATCTCACTTTGTCTGCTGTTACTGCTAAGTCACTTCAGTCGTGTCCGACTCTGTGCAACCCCATAGACGGCAGCCCAACAGGCTCCCCCATCCCTGGGATTNTTGTATCCCAAACTCCAATACTCCAGCTTTGTGTCCTGTCCTGTTATTATAACTTGTAAAAATCTTAACGACGCAGTGATTCAAGTTTTCGTAACTTCAATGATGTGTTAGAGGACAATGCATCTTGGTTTGAAGAATTTGTTGTATCCGAAGGCCGGAACAGTACTCGCCCACGATGATTAAATACATAAAATGATGGGTGATTCCTTAGTGTGTCAAATGTCTTATTTTTCAGTTCTGAAGTGGCATCCATGTCTTTAAACTCCCCTGCAAGATGAACTATACCATAACAGGTAACTGCAAAGGCCAGAAGTGTCTGAAGAACTATATCCATTGGCAGTGATTCATCCTCCTTTTCTGTTAAACGCATATAAGAAAGATGCTGANTCAGACTCCAAGTTTTCCACCGGGGAGCCCCGCACCGCTTCTCACAGTCACCCCAAACTCTAAGGTCTCAAATGACCGTTTCTGGGCCACCCGGTCCGACACTCCTTCTTGGGTGCGCCCACACGCCAACTGCAGAGTCCCGCATGGGAGCTGTCCCTGTCCCCCAGGCACTTACGCTGCGCAGCGGAAAAGGCCGCGTGGGCTAGGGCAAAGAGGCCGATGCCCACCAGCCCCTTCCATAGCGACGGCGCCATGATTCCGAAAGAGCAGGCCAACAAAAGAAGCGAAGGGCGGCAGAGCCGTTCCTTCCTCCACCGGCGGGTGTCCGCGCAGCGCAGAAAGATGACGTCATGGAACCCCTGGGCACGAAGCGTCTTAGAGGTGGAAAAACAGAATAGCCGTGAGAAAGCGGAAATGGGAATGCTGGGAAGAAGGGGGAAAAGACAAGGAAGAAGGTCCAGGAACGCTGAAGAGCCGGGCCTGTGCCGCGCTGCCGCTCTCGGAGACAGCTGGCTATTGTCTATCTATTGTCTATCTATCATCTGTCATTTATCATCATCATCTTTATCGTGTTCATTGATTAATCTACCTCTGTCTATCTTCATATTGACCAAATGTTCTGTTTATTCACACACACATATACATATTGAAATATGTCCTGTTGATTTTGTTATTTAGTTGCCAACTCATATCTGATTCTTCAGGAACTCCAGGGACTATCACCAGCCAGGCTCCTCTGTCCCTGGAATTTTCCAGGCAAGAATACTGGAGTGGGTTGCCATTTCCTTCTCCCAGGGATCTTCCCAACCCAGGGATCAAACCCTCATCTCTGGGAAGCCCTCTCCTGGTGATATATAATAACTCAAATATCACATAAACATGATAATGGCCACTGATTTTGCTTTGTATTCCTGGGGAGACGATGTAGGATGGAAATACAATCCTGGCTTTTTCTCACCCCAAGTCTGTCCTGTGATTAAGCTTCAGAGCTCAGAGAAATGGCCATAATCTGTCTCTGTCTCTCTTTCCCATGCTCCTGTCTTCAAGTGTTGATTTGGACTAATAATTTCATTCCTCGCAAAAGAAAATCTATTCTTTTTCATAGAATAACTTTGGCGAGTATATAGTTGCTGTGTTTAACCAGGTGTGCAGATTTGACTCCATACAAAGGTATGAGCACATAAACTTGGAGCTAGCAGGCTGCCTCCTAACTCAGGTTCACAAAGTTATGATTTGCTGTGTGTGGCTGCAGTTTCTGTGAGCATCACTTGCACACATGTGCCAATATATTTTCCAAAGCATGCATTTCAGTGAGTCAGAGGAGAGCCATTCAGGTGTTTCATATTAGCAGAGATGACCCAGTGTCATCTGCAGAGAAACACGACTCCTGTTTGCTGCCCTCCCCTACCTTCACCCACGGACAGCCAAGGGCCTCTGTTATCTTATTCTAGGAGCAAGAAGGGACGCTTGCAGCTCTTGTCTCTCCAGAAGACACTTTTCTAACTGGGGGTGTAGGTCTGCATACCACACTGGTCATCATCTGAGAGAAACAAGTTGAGATGTTCAATACCTGTAATATTATTACATTGTGACAAATACAATAATAATAATAAACAGTAACACTGTTAACAGTACTAACAGCAACAGCTGCTGCTGCTAAGTCGCTTCAGTCGTATCCGACTCTGCCCATAGCAACAGCAATGGCTCAATATTATTCTCTCACACTCACACCTAGAGTCTTGTGCTTAATTATAATTTTAGGATTTCAACTAGGAAACTATTATAAACATGTCACAACTATTAAGAAAACTAAGCAGTAGTCAAGGCACTGATATAATGTAAGTCCTAAATATACTAGGAATCTGGCTTACAAACTAATGGCCCACGAAACAGCACATCAATGCAAAGCAAAGTAGTTCAAGGACAAACATAATTGTTTGGCTCACGTTTAAAGCTCTGCAAATGCATCCACTGTTTGGGAAATGCATATTAGATAATAATTTACATCTCTAGAAACTGCTTCTACTTCACAGAATTTTCCATATGCCAAACAAACCATAACATGAAATGACAAATATCTATATTCCTCCTAATAAAGACACACATCAGTATTGCAGAGAAACACCCATTTACTCTGAAAAGTATCAAGTCAAGTCTAAAATTTTTTGTTTATGTGAGAAAGCTGGGTGGGGGAGCATCAGGAAAGAGCTTGTTGAGGGCCATTTAAGGGACCTAGATAAACTGAATCTTAATAGAAAATGAAGATGTCATGCCCCAGTTGCAGGGCTGTGTGAACTTTTCTCTGTACAATGGTCATATGTACTGTCTTACCAATTCCCTTTCACATTACTGAAGGTATTTGAAAATATATATAATATAGTGTGTAGTACATAACATATAACATTTCTAAACTTCTATCTCACTACTTGAAATGAATTACATTGTTATAGCTCTTTTTCTTCTGATTGTAAGAATAAAAGAATGTTATTACATATCGTGGATATGGCAGCTAAGATCCAGCACAGTTAAATAAATAAATAAATGTGTTTTTTTAATTCAAACATTTAAAATAAATAATAAATTGAAATTCTTTCATAATCACACCTGCCAAAGCAAACTGCTCTAAATTTTCTTTATTCTACTATTTCTCATGCATATTTATATATTCTTTCTGAAACTGGGAGAAACTGCACATTTTTGTCTTCCACTGACTTCTGCTGGTGTATATCAGATATCGTTCTAAAACAGAACACTTAAAAATATGTTGCACATTACAAGAAGAGATAAGAAGGCCTTCTTAAATGAAAAAATGCAAAGAAATTGAACAAAAAACATAGAATGGGAAAGACTAGAGATCTTTTTAAAGAACATTGGAACATAAAGGAAATGTTTCGTGCAAGGCTGGGGACAAAAAAGGACAGAAAAGTTAAGGATCTAAGAGAAGCAGAAGAGATTAAGAAGAGGTGATGACAATACATGGAAGAACTATACAAAAAAGATCTTAATGACCAGGATAACCACCATGATACAGTCATTCACCTAGTCAGACATCCTGAAGTGTGAAGTCNTAATTTTAGGATTTCAACTAGGAAACTATTATAAACATGTCACAACTATTAAGAAAACTAAGCAGTAGTCAAGGCACTGATATAATGTAAGTCCTAAATATACTAGGAATCTGGCTTACAAACTAATGGCCCACGAAACAGCACATCAATGCAAAGCAAAGTAGTTCAAGGACAAACATAATTGTTTGGCTCACGTTTAAAGCTCTGCAAATGCATCCACTGTTTGGGAAATGCATATTAGATAATAATTTACATCTCTAGAAACTGCTTCTACTTCACAGAATTTTCCATATGCCAAACAAACCATAACATGAAATGACAAATATCTATATTCCTCCTAATAAAGACACACATCAGTATTGCAGAGAAACACCCATTTACTCTGAAAAGTATCAAGTCAAGTCTAAAATTTTTTGTTTATGTGAGAAAGCTGGGTGGGGGAGCATCAGGAAAGAGCTTGTTGAGGGCCATTTAAGGGACCTAGATAAACTGAATCTTAATAGAAAATGAAGATGTCATGCCCCAGTTGCAGGGCTGTGTGAACTTTTCTCTGTACAATGGTCATATGTACTGTCTTACCAATTCCCTTTCACATTACTGAAGGTATTTGAAAATATATATAATATAGTGTGTAGTACATAACATATAACATTTCTAAACTTCTATCTCACTACTTGAAATGAATTACATTGTTATAGCTCTTTTTCTTCTGATTGTAAGAATAAAAGAATGTTATTACATATCGTGGATATGGCAGCTAAGATCCAGCACAGTTAAATAAATAAATAAATGTGTTTTTTTAATTCAAACATTTAAAATAAATAATAAATTGAAATTCTTTCATAATCACACCTGCCAAAGCAAACTGCTCTAAATTTTCTTTATTCTACTATTTCTCATGCATATTTATATATTCTTTCTGAAACTGGGAGAAACTGCACATTTTTGTCTTCCACTGACTTCTGCTGGTGTATATCAGATATCGTTCTAAAACAGAACACTTAAAAATATGTTGCACATTACAAGAAGAGATAAGAAGGCCTTCTTAAATGAAAAAATGCAAAGAAATTGAACAAAAAACATAGAATGGGAAAGACTAGAGATCTTTTTAAAGAACATTGGAACATAAAGGAAATGTTTCGTGCAAGGCTGGGGACAAAAAAGGACAGAAAAGTTAAGGATCTAAGAGAAGCAGAAGAGATTAAGAAGAGGTGATGACAATACATGGAAGAACTATACAAAAAAGATCTTAATGACCAGGATAACCACCATGATACAGTCATTCACCTAGTCAGACATCCTGAAGTGTGAAGTCAAGTGGACCTTAGGAAGCATTACTGCAAACAAAGCTAGTGGAAGTGATGGAATTCCAGCTGAGCTATTTAAAATCCTAAAAGATGATGCTGTTAAAGGCCACCTCATCAGTCTTCTAAGAAGCCTGTATGCAGGTCATGTAGGAAAAGTTAGAACCAGACATGGAACAACTGGACTGGTTCAAAATGGGGAAAGGAGAATGACAATACTGTATATTGTCACTCTGCTTATTTAACTTATATGCAGAGTACATCATGGGAAATGCTGAGCTGGATGAATCACAAGCTGGAATCAAGACTGCTGGAATAAATATCAGCAACCTCAGATATGCAGATGATACCATTTTTATGGCAGAAAGCCAAGAGGAACCAAAGAGCCTCTTGATGAAGGTAAGAGAGGAAAGTAAAAAAGCTTGCTTAAAACTCAACATTCAAAAAACATATCATGGCATACGGTCACAACACTTTATGTCAAATAGAAAGGGAAACATTGGAATCAATGATATATTTTATTTTCTGGGGCTCCAAAATCACCGTGGAAGGTGACTACAGCCATGAAATGAAGAGACATCTGTTTCTTGAAGGAAAGCTAAGACAAGCCTAGACAGTGTATTAAAAAGCAGAAACATCACTTTGCTGACAGAGGTCCATATAGTCAAAGCTATGTTTTTTCCAGTAGTCATGTATGAATGTGAGAATTGGACAATAAAGCAAGCTGAACACCAAAGAACTGATGCTTTCAAACTGTTGTGTTGGAGAAGACTCTTGGGAGTTCTTTGGACTACAAGGAGATTGAACAAGTCATTTCTAAAGGAAATCAGTCCTGAATATTCATTGGAAGAACTGATGCTGAAGCTGAAGCTGCAGTACTTTGGCCACCTGATGTGAAGAGCTGACTCACTGGGAAAGATTCTGATGCTGGGAAAGATTGAATACTATGGTAGGTTTAATTCTGACTTGAACCAAGAGTTGGAATGGGAGATGTTATTTCTTTTGAACTCTCCTATGGGTTGAATAGAAGATGAAATGTGTCTTGTTCCTCCATTTGTCTCAGATTTAAAAACTGATGATGATTAGTGCATTGTACTTAAAGGACTAAACAACCCTCAGCACAAATCTATTACAGAGGGAGAGGAGAAAGGGCTCTCTTAACATAGGCTAACTATGTCAACTCAAATGACAATTCAATATTCGGTGTTGAGGAGGGGGAGGACTGGAGACAAACAAAAATATTCTATTTCTCTTTTAATGACATTTTAGAAGGAATGCAGAATAGAAACTGCAAATGTATCAGAAGGATACAACTGATAATGAAGAAGTGGCTGTGAGTAACTTAGCACAGACTTGGAATGAAAAAAGCAAGTCAGAAAGCAGCTGAAAATTCAAATAACTGAGTGCCTAGAGATGTAAGGTTGGCTATTGGTCACCCATCATTTTCTAAAGACAATGTGTTCCTGAAAAGACAGATACTCAACAACATAGTTTATCAGGAAAGGTCAGTCACATTTGCATAAACTAATTTCAACTCATGCCCAGTGAAATCTTAAGCTCCTAAATGATTTACTGCCTGTTTTCTAAAATAGTAAATAATTTTCTCAAAACTACATGGTAAGTTTCTTTAGGGAAGTGTTATATTCTGCAAGTTTTTTTTTTTTTTTTTTCCTGGGGAAAAATAGTTTTCTTTTAAAAATTCATGTTAGTAGCTTCTCAGAAGCACACATCTGCATTACAAACTGAATGAAAATTCTCCTTCGTCCTTTAACAGCTGTGGATTGTGCCAGTTATGGGGTAGAATAAGAGATTCTTTTAAAAGGAGAAAATATATTTGCTATTACCTATCTTGCGTTGGTCCTCTAAGAAGCTGATTGAGTTGGGACTTTAAAAGAAAATGAATTTCATTTATATAAATGTACAGTATATGGATAACATGAATATAATTAACTGAATAGCCTCCATAATTTGGGACTGAATCAATCTTAATATATGCCAAGTCCAAAAAATCTTCTCAGCATTAGGAAACATGATTTAGAATGACTAAAAAGAAAAAAAGGCAACATGATGGATCAGGTTCTTCTTTTGTTAGCAAGTTGAATTGAAACCTTTTAGGATTATTTCAGGAACATGCATTCCGACTGAAATAGCGTAAATTTAATTGGCAGCCAATTCAGTGCTTTCCATTAGATAGATATCCAAGCCATGAATTGCAATGAGAATTAAATTTGTTTCAGAGCCAGTAATATCTGATTCAAAATGCTATCATGGGAAAAGAATAATTTCTGCCCACAAATGAGAAACCCTTTGTCACAATTGTTTTATTCATACTTCCTCAACTACCAAAAGAGATAGCCTTGTACAAGTTGATAAGAAATGTTTATTTTTACAGATAGTTTTTGCCTTTGCCAATTACATAGTTATTTACTGAGGTAAGATTGTACAACTATTTTCTTGGTTATAAAAATTCTTTACTCCCTCAAAAATTTACTAAAAACAAAACCTAGAGTAGAAAATTTTGCTCAAATATGAAATACCAATGAAAAAATAAGAGCCCAAATCCACCTTCTGGCCCAGAGACAGATTACAAATTATTAGCAACAGGAGCTCCAGGGATTCAATCATTATCAGTTCAGTTCAGTTTACTTCAGTAGCTCAGTCCTGTCCGACTCTTTGCAATCCGATAGACTGCAGCATACCAGGGCCTCCCTATCTCTCACCACTTCCCGGAGTACACTAAAGCTCATGCCCATTGAGTTGGTGATGCCGTCCAACCATCTCATCCTCTCTTGTCCCCTTCTCCTCCCACCTTCAATCTTTCCCAGCATCAGGTTCTTTTGAAATGAGTCATCTCTTCGCATCAGGTGGCCAAAGTATTGGAGTTTCAGCTTCCAATAAACACTCAGGACTAATCTCCTTTAGGATGGACTGGTTGTATCTCTTTGCAGTCCAAGGGAATCTCAAGAGTCTTCTCCAACACCACAGTTCAAAAACATCAATTCTTCTTTGCTCAGCTTTCTTTATAGTCCAACTCTCATATCCATACATGACTACTGGAAAAATCATAGCCTTGACTAGACGGAACTTTGTTGGTAAAGCAATGTCTCTGCTTTTTAATATGCAGTCTAGGTTGGTCCTAACTTTCCTTCCAAGGAATAAGTGTCTTTTAATTTCATGGCTGCAGCCACCATCTTCAGTGAATTTGGAGCTCCCCCAAATAAATTTTGCCACTGTTTCCATTGTTTACCCATCTATTTGCCACAAAGTGATGGGACCAGGTGCCATAATCTTTGTTTTCTGAATGTTGAGCTTTAAGCCAACTTTTTCACTCTCCTCTTTCACTGTCATCAAGAGGTTTTTTTTTTTAGTTCCTCTTCACTTTCTGCCATAAGGGTGGTGTCATCTGCATATATGAAGGCATTGGTATTTCTCCTGGCAATCTTGATTCCAGCTTGTGCTTCATCCAGTCCAGTGTTTCTCATGATGTACTCTGCATATAAGTTAAATAAGCAGGGTGACAATATACAGCCTTGACGTACTCCTTTTCTTACTTGGAACCAGTTTGTTGTTCCACGTCCAGTTCTAACTGTTGCTTCCTTACCTGCCTACAGGTTTCTCAGGAGGCAAGTCAGGTGTCTGGTATGCCCATCTCTTTTAGAATTTTCCATGGTTTATTGTGATCCATACAGTCAAAAGCTTTGGCATAGTCAATAAAGCAGAAATAGATGTTTTTTCTGGAACTCTCTTGTTTTTTCGATGATTCAGCCGATATTGGCAATTTGATCTCTGGTTCCTCTGCCTTTTCTAAAACCAGCTTGAACATCTGGAAGTTCATGATTCATGTATTGTTGAAGCCTAGTTTGGAGAATTTTGAGCATTACTCTACTAGTGTGTGAGATGAGTGCAATTGTGCAGTTGTTTGAGCACTCTTTGGCATTGCCTTTCTTCGGGATTGGAATGAAAACTGACCTTTTCCATTCCTGTGGCCACTGCTGAGTTTTCCAGATTTGCTGGCATGTTGAATACAGCACTTTCACAGCATCATCTTTTAGGATTTGAAATAGCTCAACTGGAATTCCATCACCTCTATCAGCTTTGTTCATAGTGGTACTTTCTACGGCCCACTTGACTTCACCTTCCAGGATGTCTGGCTCTAGGTGAGCCAATCATTATCACGAGGTACTTAAACAAATTCCTAGGTACCTACACCCTAGCTCTTCACACACATGCCTCATCTATCCTTTGGTTCCCATCTGGGCTTTTAAATGAAAATCCATTGACATAAGAGCTTCTTTTCACACCAATACTCAACTCAATGAATTAGGGCAGATTTATGGAAGTCTTGCTGTTTGTCAGTTTGAGCTACTCTTTTCCCGTTTCTCCAGTTTCTCCCAACACGTTCTGTATACTTACTCTGTTTGTGACATTTAAAATCAAACTGAAAATATCACAAACAAAAGCAAAATATTCATAAAATTTTGACTGGTACTGTATTGAATAATGAAATTTGGAGATATTTTGGGAACTAATTTAGGGAAGAAATTGTGGGAAAGTAATATTTTCAGTTCAATGTCTTTCCATTCATACTTCACCTTTAGTTGGGTCTTCTTTAAAAATCTTCAGGTACCCACACAGTTCTTACATATCTTTTCTTAAAATTTATATTTGCTTTATCATGTTCAGTAGCTATCACTGGTCAGGTTTAGAGACTTGTCTTCTACTCTTAATTTCTCAAGTTTGTGTAACACTGAATGCTTTACAAAATATATACTGTTTCTCTTTTTATGTTACCTCTTCAAACTATACTTCTTGATTTTTTAGTGTGTATGGTGATTACAGCCAGTTTTTATTCCAATCCCAAAGAAAGGCAATTCCGAAGAATGCTCAAACAACTGCACAATTGCATTCATCTCACATGCTAGTAAAGTAATGCTCAAAATTCTCCAAGCCAGGCTTCAGCNGAAAAATGCTGGACTGGAAGAAACACAAGCTGGAATCAAGATTGTCGGGAGAAGTATCAATAACCTCAGATATGCAGATGACACCACCCTTATGGCAGAAAGTGAAGAGGAACTAAAGAGCCTCTTGATGAAAGTGAAAGAGGAGAGTGAAAAAGTTGGCTTAAGGCTCAACATTCGGAAAACGAAGATCATGGCATCCAGTCCCATCACTTCATGGGAAATAGACGGGGAAACAGTGTAAACAGTGTCAGACTTTATTTTTCTGGGCTCCAAAATCACTGCAGATGGTGACTGCAGCCATGAAATCAAAAGACACTTACTCCTTGGAAGAAAAGTTATGACCGACCTAGACAGCATATTGAAAAGCAGAGACATTACTTTGCCGACTAAGGTCCGTCTGGTCAAGGCTATGGTTTTTCCTGTGATCATGTATGGATGTGAGAGTTGGACTGTGAAGAAGGCTGAGTGCCAAAGAATTGATGCTTTTGAGCTGTGGTTCTGGAGAAGACTCTTGAGAGTCCCTTGGACTGCAAGGAGATCCAACCAGTGCATTCTGAAGGAGGTCAACCCTGGGATTTCTTTGGAAGGAATGATGCTAAAGCTGAAGCTCCAGTACTTCGGCCACCTCATGCCAAGAGCTGACTCATTGGAAAAGACTCTGATGCTGGGAGGGACTGGGGGCAGGAAGAGAAGGGGATGATAGAGGATGAGATGGCTGGATGGCATCACTGACTCGATGGGCATGAGTCTGAGTGAACTCTGGGAGTTGGTGATGGACAGGGAAGCCTGGTGTGCTGCGATTCATGGGGTCGCAAAGAGTCGGACACGACTGAGTGACTGAATTGAACTGAACGGAAGTTTAAGAAATAAAGCATTACTAGATTACAGAGGGCCCATGTGCTCCTCCTTTACCTACTTATGTGTGTGTGTATTTGCATTGATCCACTAATTAATTTACTATTCACATTTCAATATTATTAATTAATCTAATAATGTCCTTTACAACAGTTTCCACTTCTAGGGTCAGAGATTATTTTTAGTTATCAAATCTCTTTAGGCTCTTTTAAGCAGAAACATTTCTATAGCTTATATATATATATATATATATATATATATATACTGCACAGATGATGGGTCCTTCTCAAGGTATTACATTTGGAAGCACAAGATGGTCATGTCAGTCTTTATCACTTAGTCAAGTGTTGTTTGATTTCTGTACTGAATATTATTGTTTATTTTTCTCCTTTTGACTAATCAGCAGTTTGTGAAGAAGCGAAGTCTCTCAGTCATGTTTGACTCTTTGTGACCCCATCAACTGGGATCTGCCAGGCTCCTCTGTCCTTGGGATTTTCCAGGCAAGAAAACTTGAGTGGGTTACCATTTCCTTCTCCAAATCAGTTTGTAGAGATATTCAAATACACTGTTATGAAGTTTCCCCTTGAATTAGCTGTTGCTGTTATTCAGTTGCCTAGTCACATTCAATTCTTTGTGAGCCCATGGACTGCAGCACACTAAGCCTCTCTGTCCCTCACCATCTCTTGAAGTTTGCCCAAGTTCACATCACTGCATTGGTGATGCCATCCAACTGTCTCGTCTTCTGAGGCCCTCTTATCCTTCTGCCCTCAAGTTTCCCCAACATAGGGACTTTTCCAGTGAGTCAGTTGTCCACATCAGATGACCAAAATCCTGGAGTTTCAGCTTCAGCATCAGTCCTTCCAACAAGTATTCAGGGTTAATCTCCCTTAAGATTAACTTATTTGATCTCCTTGCTGTCCAAGGGACTCTCAGAAGTCTCCTCCAACACCACAGTTTGAAGGCATCAATTCTTTGGCACTCTTCCTTCTTTATGGTCCAGGTCTCACTGTCGGACCTTTGTTGGTAGAGTAACATCTCTGCCTTTCAACACACTGTCTAGGTTTGTCATAGCTTTCCTGCCAAGAAGCAAACATCTTCTGACTTCATGGCTGTAGTCACCACCTGCAATGATTTTAAAGCTCAAGAAGAGGATATCTGTCACTACTTCCACTTTCCCCCCTCTATTTGCCATGAAGTAATGAGGCCAGATGTCATGATCTTAGTCTAATATTTAGTTTTAAGTCAGCTCTTTCACTCTCCTCCTTCACCTTCATCAAGAGGCACTTTGGTTCCTCTTAGTTTTCTGCCCTCAGAGTAGTTGTTGTTGTTTCTCCTGCCCATTTTGATTCCAGCTTGCAACTCATCCAGCCCAGAATTTCTCATGATGTGCTCAGCATATAGATTAAACAAACACAGTGATAGCAGACAGCCCTGTCTTACTCCTTTCTCAATTTTGAACAAATCAGTTGTTCCATACAAGGTTATAACTGTTGCTTCTTGACCGACATACAGGTTTCTCAGAGGACAGGTAAGATGGTATGGTGTTCCCATCTCTTTAAGAGCTTTCCACAGTTTATTATGATCCACACAGTCAAGGGCTTTGGAATAGTCAATGAAACAGAGGTAGATGTTTTCTGGAATTCCCTAGCTTTCTCTATGGTCCAGTGAAAGTTGGAAAACTGATATCTGGTTCCTCTTCCTTTTTTAAACCCATCTTGAACATCTGGAAGCTCTTGGTTTACATAATGCTGAAGCCTAGCATGCAAGATTTTAAGCATGATCTTACTAGTATGAGAGATGACTGCAACTGTCTGATGGTTAGCATATTCTTTAGTACTACCCTTCTTGGGAACTGGGATGAGGATTGACCTTTTCCAGTGCTATGGCCATTGTTGGGTCTTCCAGATTTGCTGACATATTGAATGCAATACCTTGATAGCATCATCCTTTAGATTTCTCAATTGTCCTACTTGAACTGTGGTGTTGGAGAAGACTCTTGAGAGTCCCTTGGACTGCAAGGAGATCCAACCAGTCCATTCTGAAGGAGATCAGTCCTGGGATTTCTTTGGAAGGAATGATGCTAAAGCTGAAACTCCATGCGAAGAGTTGACTCAGTGGAAAAGACTCTGATGCTGGGAGAGATTGGGGGCAGGAGGAGAAGGGGACGCCAGAGGATGAGATGGCTGGATGGCATCACTGACTCGATGGGCGTGAGTCTGAGTGAACTCCGGGAGTTGGTGATGGATAGGGAGGCCTGGCGTGCTGCGATTCATGGTGTTGCAAAGAGTTGGACACGACTGAGCGACTGAACTGAAATGAACTGGAATTCCATCACATTCACTAGCTTTACTAATAGCAGTGCTTCCTAAGGCATACTTGACTTCACTCTCCAGATGTTTAGCTCTGGGTGGCTGATCACACAGTCATAGTAATCCAGTTCTTTTTTTGTACAGTTCTTCCATGTCTTCCTTCCATCTCTTCTTGATCTCTCAAGCATAGTATGTCTCTACCATTTATGTCTTTAATTGTGCCCATCTTTGGGAAAAATGCCCCCTTAATATTTCCAATTTTTCTGAAGAGATCTCTAGGCTTTCCCCTTCTGTTCGGTCCTTCTAGTTTAACACACTGTTCATTGAAGAAGGCCTTCTTGTCTCTCTGTGTTGTTCTTTGGAAATCTGAATTTAGTTGGATATACCTTTCTCTTTCTCCCTTGCTTTTCACTTCCATTCTTTCCTTAATTTGTAAGGCCTCCTCAGACAACCACTTTGCCTTATTGTTTTTCTTTTCCTTTGGGAGGGTTCATTTGCTGCCTCCTGTACAATATTATGGACCTCTCTACAAAGTTCTTCAGGCACACCACTTACAAGTTCTAATCCCTTGAATCTATTTGTTACCACCACTGCATATTTATAGGGGATTTGATTTAAGTTGTACCTGGCTGGCCTAGTGGTTTCCCCCACTTTCTTTAGTTTAAGCCTGAATTTTGCTTTTTGAAACTGATGATCTGAGCCACAGTCAGCTCCAGGTCTTGTTTTTGCTGACTGTATACAGCTTCTCCATCTTTGGCTACAAGGAATGTAACCAATTTGATTTGGGTATTGGTCATTTGGTGATGTCCACGTGTAAAGTCATCTCTTGTGTTGTTGAAAAAAGGTATTTGCTATGACCAGTGTACTCTCTTGGCATAATTCAGTTAGCCTTTGCCCTGCTTCATTTTGTTCTCCAAGGCCAAACTTGCCTGTTACTCCAGGTATCTCTTTATTTTCTACTTTCCATTCTAATCCCCAAAGATGGATAGAATATATATATTTGGTTTTAGTTATAAGAGATCTTCTAGCTCTTCATAGAACTGATCAACTTCAGCTTCTTCAGTGTGGATGGTTGGGGCATAGACTTGGATTACTGTGGTGTTGAATGGCTTCCCTTGGAAACTGAGATCATTCTGTCAGTTTTGAGGTTGCACCCAAGTACTGCATTTTGGACTCTTGTTCCCTTTTTAGGGCTGCTCCATTTCTTCTAAGGGATTCTTGCTCACAGTAGTAGACATAATGGTTATTTGAATTAAATTCACCCATTCCCATCTATTTTAGTTCACTGATTCTTAAGGTGTTGATGTTTATTTTTACCATCTCCTACTCGACCATGTCCAATTTCTCTTGATTCATGATTCTAGCATTCCAGATTCCTATGAAATACTGTTCTTTGAAGAACTGGATTTTACATTCATTACCAGACACACCCACACATTCCACTTTGGCCCAGCCTCTTCATGCTTTCTGTGGCTATTAGTAGTTCCCGTCTGTTCTTTCCCAGTAGCATATTGGGCATCTTCAGATCTGGGGGACTCATCTTTAGGTGTAAATGTTTTCTGTCCTTTTATATAGTTCATGAGGTTCTCATGACAAGTATACTGGGGTGGTTTGCCATTTCCTCCTCCAGTGGATCGCATTTCATCAGAACTCTCCACTGTGACCCCTCTGTCTTGGGTGGCCATACACAGCATGGCTCATAGCTTCATCAGTTATGCAAACCCCTTCACCATGACAAGGCAGAGATCCATGAAGGGACTTGAACTAGAATGCATTGACAATTTCTGCTTGATCTAGTCTTTACCACAACAACTACAAAATAATGATTTTTCCACTCCAGTAACAACATTCTTTGCACATTTACCAGTTGGCCCTTGCCATTCTACTGTAAGCAGTTATTTGATTATTTAATTACTAGCTGTATAGGCTCATGAATTTCTATTTTTCAATTGTTTATTATTTATTACTGAACTTAATTTTTTTTTGAAGCTGAAATTGTCTGGATTTGACCAGTGGAATGTCCTTCAAGCTGGCTATAGTATCCCTATATTGTTGCTGCTGTTCAGTTGTTAAGTCATGTCTGATTCTTTGCAACCCTTGGACTGTAGCACACCAGACTTTAGCACACCAGACTTCCCTGTCCTTCTCTATCTCCTTGAGTTCACTCAAACTCATTTCCATTGAGTTGGTGATGCCATCCAACCATTTCATCCTTTGTCACTCCCTTCTCTTCCTGCCCTCAATCTTTCCTAGCATCAGGGTCTTTTCCAATGAGTTGACTCTTCACATTAGGTGGCCAAAGTATTGTAGCCTCAGCCTCAGCATCAGTCCTTTCAGTGAATATTCAAGTTTGATTTCCTTTAGGATTGACTAGTTTGATCTCCTTGCTGTCCAAGGGACTCTCAGGGATCTTCTCCAGCACCACAATTTGAAAGTATCAATTCTTTGGCACTCAGCCTTCTTTATGGTCCAGCTCTCACATCTGTACATGACTACTGGGAAAACCATAGCTTTGACTATACAGATCTTTGTCAGCCAAGTGATGTCTTTGCTTTTTAATATGCTGACTAGAATTTCCAAGGAGAAAGTGTCTTTTAATTTCATGGCTGCAGACATGGTCTGCAGTGATTTTGGAGCCCAAGAAAATAAAATCTGTGACTGTTTCCACTTTTCCTCATCTATTTTCCATGAAGTGATGGGACTGGATGCCATTTTCTTAGGTTTTTGAATGTTGAGTTTTAACTTTTTAACTCAGTATCTCTGTATATCCTTGTGATATCCACCACTTCCCTCCACTCCTTCCTTTTTTTTTTCCTTTTTGAGCACTTCCTTATGTTCTAGCATAACAATAACAACCAATTGTTTAAAATCTAGTTCAAATACCATCTTTTTCAGGGCATCCTCCAAGACTGACTCTACTTTCAAAGATAAATTTATTTTTCAGTACATTGATGTACAGATTGCACTGAATTCTCATTCTTGCTTATCCTTGTAATTTCTAATTTTTCTTGTATTTGATTTGTCTCTGAAACAGATTGTGTTTCAAGGTCAAGATCCAGAGGGATGGTACAGGGAGTGAAGAGGGAGGGGGGTTCAGGATGGGGAACATGTGTATACCTGTGGTGAATATATGGTGATGTATGGGAAAACCAATACAATATTGTAAAGTAATTAATCTCCAATTAAAATAAATAAATTTATTACCAAAGAAGCTCCCCCTTGGAAACTTAAATTCTTTTAGTTATACAATCAATGCCAAATAGTGCTGTTTTTATGAAGAAACAAAAGAAGGAAGAGAGAGAAGGAAGAAAGGGAGGAAATATTTTCTCTAGAAATGTGTTTCTGTTTTACATTTTTCAANACCAAAGAAGCTCCCCCTTGGAAACTTAAATTCTTTTAGTTATACAATCAATGCCAAATAGTGCTGTTTTTATGAAGAAACAAAAGAAGGAAGAGAGAGAAGGAAGAAAGGGAGGAAATATTTTCTCTAGAAATGTGTTTCTGTTTTACATTTTTCAATATATATGCTGACTGAAAACAGAGCTGTGTATTTGAGGGTAATTAGACTAAGAGGAGAAAACGGTGAGAATTGTATGTATCTATATACTAATGATGGAAAAGAAGAAGTAAAACTCTCACTGTTTGCAGATGACATGGTCCTCTACATAGAAAACCCTAAAGANCTATGGTTTTTCCTGTGGTCATGTATGGATGTGAGAGTTGGACTGTGAAGAAGGCTGAGCACCGAAGAATTGATGCTTTTGAACTGTGGTGTTGGAGAAGACTCTTGAGAGTCCCTTGGACTGCAAGGAGATCCAACAAGTCCATTCTGAAGGAAATCAGCCCTGGGATTTCTTTGGAGGGAATGATGCTAAGGCTGAAACTCCAGTACTTTGGCCACCTCATGGGAAGAGTTGACTCATTGGAAAAGACTCTGATGCTAGGAGGGACTAGGGGCAGGAGGAGAAGGGGACGACCAAGGATGAGATGGCTGGATGGCATCACAGACTCGATGGATATGAGTCTGAGTGATCTCCAGGAATTGGTAATGGACAGGGAGGCCTGGCGTGCTGCGACTCATGGGATCCCAAAGAGTCGGACACAACTGAGTGACTGAACTGAATTGAATCGTGATTACATTGCACCTTTCTACCTAGAACTTTTATACTCCTGTTCCTATTTAAGGTAAGCTTTCTTTTCTTTTATTTTTTTTAAACTTTTATAGCACACTTGTATGATGGAGAATGAAATGGTGACCCACTCCAGTATTCTTGCTTGGGAAATCCCATGGGCAGAGGAACCTGATGGGTTACAGTCTATGGGGTTGCAATGAGTTGAACACAACAGAGCACAGCACACTTGTATGATATAAGATTCAGGATTAAATGAAGTACATTACACAGTGAAAGTGCCAGTTGCTCACTTATGTCTGATTCTTTGTTACCGCACCGGGATGGGATTCTCCAGGCAAGAGTACTGGAGTGGGTTGCCATTCACTTCTCCAGGGGAGCTTCCTGACCCAGGGATCGAACCCGGGTCTCCCGCATTGCAGGCAGATTCTTTAATGTCAGAGCCACCAATAAGGGCAGGTTTCGGTCCTCAGATGGACTGGGATTGCTTCTAGATGAGTTATGCTTGAACATTGAATTTTAGGTATCTGAATCTTTCTATTTCCCAGAACCCAGTAGGCTCACACTTTCAGTTCTCTTTATTGAGTTGTACTTTTATCCAATTTCTGGTCCTTGGGTGTGCCTATCTTATTTTTGTCTGTGCTGTGTCTTCTTACTTTGTCACTGTGATATGTTTTGAAAGGGTTGGAGGGTGAAGCAGTTAACCTTTAAGTATGAATTTACAATACTTTCTCAACCAAAATGTTTAAGATTACAAAATGGAAAAAATGAAAGTAAATCATTTGATATACTTTAAATCATTTGATATACTTTATACATTAAAAATATTAATACCAATTTGAAAAAAATCAACATGGTTTATGTGAGTGGCCATAGTATGGTATTACTAACCTGGGTACAAACCAAATATTCTGCCATCTGAATCCTACATAATTGTGATCTTCTTATAGTTGTCTCCATTTCACAGTTGAGGAAACCCAGGTAAAGCAAGCTTAAACGACCTGCCTGATATCAAAAATTGGAAAGCAACAGAGCAGAATTCTTTAAATCTACTTAATTCTAAAACTGACACATTTTACATTATCTGATACCACCTCCCTAAGTGTTAAGTGGGCTTCCCTGGTGGCTCAGAGAGTAAAGCATCTGCCTGTGATGAGGAAGACCCAGGTTCAATTCCTGGGTTGGGAAGATCCCCTGGAGAAGGAAATGGCACCCCACTCCAGTAGACTTGCCTGGAGAATCCCATGGACAGAGGAGCCTGGTGGGCTACAGTCCATGGGGTCACAAAGAGGTGGACACGACTGGGTGACTACACTTAAGTGTTAAGTAAAAATTAAAAAATGTACTTTATAAATATATTTCAATGAAAGATATTTTTATTTTTAGTTCATATGTATTTCCAGGTGTTTTTAATGAGCCAAGAAACAGTCCACTCCTGCAACATGAAATAGCTGGGACGTACTTTTACCTTTCTTTAAATTAAATGTCTATTTGCATTATAGAAGTCATGATTATTAAATCAATTTCCAATTAAATTTATTCTTCGTTGTCAGGTTGACTTTGGAGACTTTAAAATTTCTTTTTCCATTTGATTTTATTTTGGCTTCTTGGCTTGAAAGGACATGAGAAAAAAAACCATTGTAATTGTTTTTGGAGTTTGGCTAAAACTCAGCAGTGAACCCATCTGTGACAGAAACCAACTAAATGCTCACGAAATGCATTTCTGCATGTTGGATGCACAACTGAAGTACTATCAATAGCCGCTCATGTGGAGACGTGACCCTGAGTTGTATTTGGAATCTAAGTTGAGCAGATGGGTTACTACGGTGACAGTTTAGCAGGGAAGTGCCTACCCACCCACTCACTCTTCCTGCCCATGACAGCTTAATGACATCAGAGCCACAGATGAATGAATGGTGCCTGAAACTCTGAGCAAGTCATTGGAGGGGAGCCACAAAACAGACTCACTTCCCCCAGAATGCTGCCCAGCTTACTTAAATGGAAGCAAACTTTCCTTATAGAGATTTTTAGGGATGCTGTAGCAGCAAATATTAATAATTAGCCTATAGGATTAATTACATATCTAGAATCTTTCAAAATGGTAGAAAATACATTATTTTTCAATTTTTTTGGTTATATCTACTTAAATCTTAATGCATTTTTGTTCTATGAAAATTAATCATTTCTTATAGATCCTCTTAATTTTTTATGACAGATTTGTTCCCATAATATAGATAACAAACTCTAAGACATGTATTCAAAACATAGCACAATAGACTTATCTGTCTTGTGAACATAGATTTTTTAAAAAGTGTATTAGAATCCAGCAATGTATAATAAGACCTATATTCAATGGTCAAGCTGAATTTATTCCAGAAAATTGATAGCTTAATATCACAAAATTTAGCAACAGGCAATAAAGTCATTGACTATTACTCAGGATAAAGTTGCACTGAGTCATTTGCCCTCATATTCAAGTGTTGGTGTCCTAATGCCAGTACCTTAGAATGTGACTGTGCTAGGAGATAGGTTAAACTGAGCCTATTGAGGTGGCCCTAACCCAATGTGGCTGGCGTCCTTCTCTGAAAAGGAAAGCAGCGTGCAGACTCACACAGAGGGAAAGATCGTGTGAGGACACAGTTTGAAGACGGCCACCTATAGGCTGAGCAGAGAAACCTCAGAAGACACCAACCTTGCTGACACCCTGATCCTGAATGTCTAACCTTCAGAATTGTGAACCACCAAATTTCTGTTGGTTATGCCACCCAGGCTACAGCAATTTGTTATGGCAGCCCGAGCAAATTAGCATATTTCCCTTCCTTCCTTAACGTGTGTATATTCAGCATAATAATTCCATGAAAAATTAGGCACATAATTAACTTTTCTTGAATTATAAATTCTTCTACAATCATTTTAAGTCACAACACAAAGTCTAAATTAAATAATAAATCCAACATTTTAATCAGTGTCCTTCCACTGCCATTTGAAGTAAAGAAATCACCCCCCCCTTCTCTTTTTGAATGCCCACAGCCATGATTGACACCTCTCTTAATCAAGGAAATGAAATGGGAAATTGGGATTGATATGTACTGATACTATGTATAACATAGATAATTAATTGGAAACACTATATAGCACAGGGAACTCAGTGCTCTGTGGTGACCTAAAAGGGAAGGAAATCCAAAAATGACAGGTGATATGTGTACATATACATATATACAGCAAAAACTAGCACGGCATTTTAAAGTGACTATTTGTTGTTGCTGTTTAGTTGCTCAGTCATGTCTGAATCTGCGACCCTATGGACTGCAGCACGCTAGGCTTCCCTGTCTATCACCATCTCCTGGAGCTTGCTCAAACCCATGTCCATCGAGTCAGTGATGCCATCCAACCATCTCATCCTCTGTTGTCCCCTTCTCCTCCTGCCTTCAGACTTTCTCACCATCAGGATCTTTTCTAGTAAGTCTCTTCACATCAGGTGGCAAAAGTATTAAAGCTTCAACTTCAGCATCAGTCTTTCCAATTTGTTTTCAGGATTTATTTCCTTTAGGACTGACTAGTTTGATTTTCTTGCAGTTCAAGAAACTCTCAAGAGTCTTCTCCAACATGACAGTTCAAAAGCATCAATTCTTCACTGCTCAGCTTTCTTTATGGTCCAACTCTCACATCTGTACATGACTACTGAAAAACCATAACTTTGACTAGATGGATCTTTGCTGGCAAAGCAATGTCTCTGCTTTTTAATATGTTGTCTAGGTTGGTCATAGCTTTTATTCCAAGGAGCAATTATCTTAATTTTATGGCTGCAGTCAACATCTGCAGTGATTTTGGGGCCCAAGAAAATGAAGTCTGTTACTGTTTCCATTGTTTCCCCATCTCTTTGCAATGAAGTGATGGGACCAGATGCCATGTTCTTAGTTTTTTGAATGTTGAGTTTTAAGTCAGCTTTTTCACTCTTCTCTTTCACTTTCATCAAAAGTCTCTTTAGTCCTCTTCGCTTTCTGCTGTAAGGGTGGTGTCATCTGCATATCTGAGGTTATTGATATTTCTCCTGGTAATCTTGATTCCAGCTTGTGCTTCATTCAGCCCAGAATTTTGCATGATGTGCTCTGCATATAAGTTAAATAAGCAGGGTGACAATATACAGCTTGACATACTCCTTTCCCAATTTGGAAGCAGTCCGTTGTTCGATGGCCGATTCTAACTGCTGCTTGTTGACCTGTATACAGGTTTCTCAGGAGGCAGGTAAGGTGGTCTGGCATTTCCATTTCTTTCAGAATTTTCCATAATTTGTTGTGATTCACACAAAGACTTTAGCATAGTCAATGAACAGTATGAAAAGTGACTGCTACTGCTGCTAAGTTGCTTCAGTCATGTCCGACTCTGTGCAACCCCATAGACGGCAGCCCACCAGGCTCCCCAGTCCCTGGGATTCTCCAGGCAAGAGTACTGGAGAGGGGTGCCATTGCCTTCTCCAATGAAAAGTGACTATACTCCAATAAAATTAATAAAAAACAGATAATTATCTACCTAAAAAGAAGATGCAATTGGCCTTTGCTTTCTCACCATCACACCTATTTCCTTAGTTTCTAGCTGTGGTTTTGAACATTTTAAGAAGATGGGAGAAAAGGGTTGTAAGGTACTTCTGACTTGGTAGGGTAGAGTTTATACTTTTTAGGAGATGGTTAAAAGTGCTGTGGCTCTATAAGGATTTTGTGTGTGTGTGTCTCTCTTTTTTTGACATTTTTGTTCTTGGAAACCTTTCACTTTCAACTTCCATATTATAGGTGACACATTCCATTGCCTAAGCCTTTGACTCGTGTGCCGTCCACAGCACATGTACTGTCCAGGTCTGTCCTAAATAACCCATATCCACTTCATGGAAAACAGCTGTACATTTCTGGCCCCTAAAAACCCCTAAAAATGCAGAGGTATTCTGATACAGCTGCCATAACTTGCAGTTTGGGATGTTTGAGAAATGTTGCATGCTAAGTCTTTGTCTTGTAAATATCACCGATGATGTCTGTTAGCATAAGAAAAGTGTTAAGTAGACCCATCATGTGTATTTAATTCTTAAAGCCTATACAGATGTATTTCTGCATGGGAACCATTGCATGCTCACCGTTACTAATGTCCTGTAACATTCTATGCTAGCACCCTGCTCTTCACCTCTCACTCTCTTGCAATTAGCTTGAGCCTGTTTTGTTACTCATGAGGTGACTAGTTTTAGTGAAAGGGCTCTGAGCATTTGTAACGTGAGTCACCTTTGAGTAAATTTCTCTTCCTCTCTTAGACACTGGGATGATGTGTTAGAAATGGTGGAGTTCAAGAGAGCAACACCTGGATCTTTGAGCCCTTCCTTGGAAGTGATCTCATGTGAATGAGAAATTTGTTTTTATTTACAAAGAAACAAGTTTGGACTCCAGCAAAANTCTGAGCATTTGTAACGTGAGTCACCTTTGAGTAAATTTCTCTTCCTCTCTTAGACACTGGGATGATGTGTTAGAAATGGTGGAGTTCAAGAGAGCAACACTGGGATCTTTGAGCCCTTCCTTGGAAGTGATCTCATGTGAATGAGAAATTTGTTTTTATTTACAAAGAAACAAGTTTCGACTCCAGCAAAATCTAGCCCTACCTGATCAATACATAAATGTTTAGAAAAAATATATAGGTTTAGAAATTTTGACATCACTGCATAGGCTCTATCCTTTATTTTTTATATTTTCTATGGGAAACTATAGAATGATACCAATTCTCTATTAATATCTATAGGTCCATTTTATAAATGTTTGCTAAAATTTGATTTTTGTATACATTCATTCCAGTATTCTCCTGCCTGGGAAATTCCAAGAACAGAGGAGCCTTGTTCCCAGGACAATCCATGGGGTCACAAAGAGTCAGACACAACTGAGCGTGCAGGAAGCAGCAGCATCCAGATAATTATTATTTGGTGGCAGAACCATTATGAGAGGCATAGCGTAGCGGAATTTATAGGAGGACACCTTCTAGTGTCATAAGCCCTGGGTGTTAATCCTAGTGCCAACGTCTACTATTAATAGTAATGTGACTTGAAGAAAAGTACTCACTTAGCGTCACTGTCCCCATGGAGACACTAATGGAGCTTATAACACAGGCATATAGAGACTGATAAATGGAATAATGTGAGCACAATGCCCTGTGACTCACAACTCGATTGTTACAGGGAGAATCAGGGGCTGCTGTTGGGATGTCCCCTGCAGTGTTCATTTCTACAGAATATAAATGAGCTAACTGGTCGCTAAGAACATGTCAGTGGGAATAATGGACTTAGAGTGGTACTGTGAAGCTTACAAAGCAAGACACATAGCAACCTTGTGAGAAGGGGCCATTAGTAAAAATTGTCAAGTGTTATCAAGGAAGCACCATTTAGNGGACTCAGTGGGAGAAGGTGAGGGTGGGATGATCTGAGAGAATAGCATTGAAACATGTATGTTATCATATGTGAAACAGATCACCAGTCAAGCATGAGACAGGGTGCTCAGGGCTGGTGCACTGGGATGACCCAGAGGGATGGGATGGGGAGAGAGGTGGGAGGGGGGTCCAGGATGGGGAACACCTGTACACCCATGGCTGATTTATGTCAATGTATGGCAAAACCCACTAAAATATTAAAGATAAAAATAGAAAAGAAAAAGGAAAAAATAATATCCAGCCAAATATTCCTAATGTTACATATAATAACTTTGCCATTATGAAAATATTCTTCTTTGGATTTACATTCAATGCAAGTTCAAACCCAAGTAGACCCAGATTGAACCCCCTAAACATTTGTCACCTACTGTATTGCTCTTTAAAATTGTGTTTGAAATGCTGCTTACATAACTAGGCATAATTTGCAGTTGTACAACATCATATTTGGTTTATTCTTGAACTATGTCTGTTTGAACTGGCCCTGTACATTTGTACATGGATATTTGTTTCAATAAATTTACAAAATATACATGAACATTGCATACAAGACTTTAAGTGAATATTTATGTATTTAAGTGAATAACCTATCCTTNATGCTGCTTACATAACTAGGCATAATTTGCAGTTGTACAACATCATATTTGGTTTATTCTTGAACTATGTCTGTTTGAACTGGCCCTGTACATTTGTACATGGATATTTGTTTCAATAAATTTACAAAATATACATGAACATTGCATACAAGACTTTAAGTGAATATTTATGTATTTAAGTGAATAACCTATCCTTATACACGCATAGGTGAGTGATTTTTAATATAAAATTAATAATGTGTTAGTTTTCTTACTATTTTTTTTTTATAACTTTGCCTTCAAAGAATTACATTATATACTGTGTATCTTTCACTTTTATAAACAGAGAAAGTGCTTATCAGTTTATCATCACAGGAGAGTGTTTTTTTTTAATGTAACAATGTTTCAACACCATATTATGAATATGACTGTAATAATGTAGCTCATAAAAAATTTATTGGCAAATCATTCATTAGTGTATAGGCTAGGCTACCATCATTCAACTGTATTAATTACACTAGAGGACTATGAAGCAATCCTATTACTGCCTCTTTCTTATCAATGCACAAATCATTACCACTGTAAATAATTTTTTTACATTATCTTTTCATTTGTGATATCTCATTTTAGTAATACGCAAAACATTTACAATGTTTTCTATTATATAAGACAATATGTTGAGAGGGTAGCATTGACGTATATACACTACCATGTGTAAGACGGAGAGCTAGCAGGAAGCTGCTGTATAGCTCCAGGAGCTCAGCTCGGTGCTCTGTGATGACTTAGAGGAGTGGGAGGGCAGTGGGGTGGGAGGGAGGCCCCAGAAGGAGGAGATATGTGTAAATGTACAGCTGATTCACCTTGCCGTACAGCAGAAACTAACACAACATTGCAAAGCTATTATACCCCAATAAAAAAAATAAGTTTAAAAATGGCAAAAAAATGACAATATTGATAGTAGTTACTGATTCAAATTATAAACACAGAGGATGCAAACTGAGAGTATCAATAAATACAGTACATTACTATAAATGAACTTTCACTTCCTTATGGTGTTTTAAGCAACGGTTTTCTTTCTCTAACTTACTTTATTCTAGGAATCCAGTCATACATATAACCAATAAAATACTTGTTAATCAATTATTTATGTGATCAGTAAGGTTTCCAGTCAACAGAAGGCTATTCGTAGTTAGGTTTTGGGGGAGTCAAAGTTACATGCAGATTTTTGACCTCACAGAGGGTGATGAGAGAGGTGGGAGGGGGGGTCTAGGATGGGGAACACCTGTACACCCTTGGCTGAATTATGTCAATGTATGGCAAAAAACACTACAATATTAAAAATAAAAATAGAAAAGGAAAAGGAAAAAGGAATATCCAGCCAAATATTCCTAATTTTACATATAGTAACTTTGCAATTATGAAAATATTCTTGTTTGGATTTATATTCAATGTAAGTTCAAACCCAAGTAGACCCAGATTGAACCCACCAAATATTTGTCATCTACTGCGTTACTCTTTAAAATTTTGTCAAGGGTCAACTGTACATCAAATGCGCCTCATGAACTTTCCTCTGAGTGAACAAACAAACAGCAAGACTAACTGTCTAAAACACAACTCATCAGAAAATAACAAACACAGTGCTTAGCAAAAAGGATCAGAAACAGTACTTACAAGTTAAAGGAATGAAATAACAAAACCTAATCATATAGCTACTGTATGTTAAACTGTTATACCTTCTGAAGAAGGCAGGATAAAATATATTAATCATTTTAAATATGATTTTACACATGTACATGCCACAAAACCACATGTGGTGGAGGCATGATTGATTTCTGCCTGGCATGTGACTAGACGGAGTTACAGGTCAGTGAGCCCTCTTGGACCTGGAACGGTGACTGCAGCCACGTAATTAAAAGACACTTGCTCCTTGGAAGAAATGCTATGATAAACCTAGACAAGATATTAAAAAGCAGAGGCACTACTTTGTCAACAAAGGTCTGTATAGTCAAAGCTATGGTTTTTCCAATAGTCATCTACAGATTTGAGAGTTGGACCATAAAGAAGGCTGAGTGCCAAAGAACTGATGCTTTCAAATTGTAGTGATGGAGAAGACTCTTGAGAGCTCCTTGGACAGCAAGGAAATCAAATCAGTCAGTCCTAAAAGAAATCAATCCTGAATACTCATTGGAAGGATGAATGAATACCGATGCTGAAGCTCCAATACTGGGCCATTGGATGCATAGAGCCAACTCATTGGAGAAGACTCTGATGCTGGGAAAGACTGAAGTCAGAAGGGGCTGGCAGAGGATGAGATGGTTACGAGCATCACCAGCTCAATGGACAGGAGTTTGAGAAACCTCTGGGTGATAGTGGAGGACAGGGAAACTTGGCTTGCTGCAGTCTGTGGGGTCGCCAAAAGTCAGACAGGACTTAGTGCCTGAACAACAAAAGCATAAGAATAGTCTCAAACAATGAGACATTAACAAAGATGACATAAGCAGAGACTTACAAAGCATTCATACCACAGAACTTGCTGCTGGGAACCCTCCTACCCCCAGGCAAACATGCCTGGCTTCCTCCTAAAGAATGCAGGATGTGTGGTGAAAGGTCCAAGTCCTCTAGCAGAGATCTCAGCCATGGAATCAGCCCACCCTGGTATTCCACCTGAACTATCCCAGACCAGAGACAGCAATACCACCAAAAACAGCCAACCTACAAGACTCTGAAACATAACATGAATGTTGTTTAAGTCAATGAAGTTTTGAAGGAGGTTATTACAGCTAAGCACACTTCTTTGAGTGCTAGTTTTAGACAAATGTTTTCTTTAAAAAGCACACCAAATCAAGAGCAAAGACACAAAATAAGTATTTCAGCACAGAATTACAACAGTAACTGCTCTTCAACAATCATGTACAAATAAGTTAGTAAGACAATTCCCATGCCCTGTATGAACTAGCTTTAATTGTTGCTGTTGTTCAGTTGCTAAGTCATGTCTGACTCTTTGTGACCCCAGGGACTGTAGTATGCCAGACTCCTCTGTCTTCCACTATTCTCTGGAGTTGGCTCAAATTCATGTCCATGAGTCAGTGATGCTCTCCAGTCATTTCATCCTCATTTTCATCTTTCCCAGGATCAGGGTCTTTTCCAAAGGTCATTAATTAATTACTAACTACTTAGCAGAGGACACGTGTAATGTTCTTTGGACACATGGAGATATAATCTTTACAAGCTGCATGGAATCAAACCCAGCCTCTTTGCTGTTATGTCCTGGTGTGTAACATAGTGTCCATCAGCGCAAGCTCTGGGGCGTGCACCCCAGAAGAAGAGCAGGAATAGAGCTGCTCTGGGACAGGCTGGGTCCTGGGACCTGGGACCCTCTGCTGCCGTGCTTGTACCTCGATAAACCTTGAGTGGCAAAATACAAAGAAACTATAAGTGATGAAAAATAACCATGTGCATAAAAAGTATGGACGAGATATAAAAAGACCAAAAACTCAACTGCCACTTCTGAAAAGCCAGGAGAAAAGCAGGGGACTGTGCATGGCTCCTGCACAAAACAGCACCAAGAGAGTGGGTGAACCTCCTAAGCCACCCCTCTGGATGGACCCCTGGACCCCCGGACACCCCTACCCTCAGCCCATGTGAAGAACAAGCTCACTCACTCTTGGGAGCAAGCACAGGAAGCTGCTGCTTCTTCTCACTCCCTCCTGCTACAGCAGCGGGCCCCAATAAAGCCTTGCCTGCATTTTTTATCTGGCCTCTGATCGATTTATATCGATTGGGGAAGGCCAAGAACTTTGCTCAATATCATAAATGGTGTAACAGAGCAATGAAGAAAGTGATTCTCAACCTGAGTGTGGAAGTTTGTGAAGAAAATGGTGGGATGAAGCAGGAGGAGGAACATCCTGTGGAGTTTTTTTTTAGGCAGAGGAACATCCCGGGGAAGCGGGGCGGGGGGGTTGGATGTGGTAACTGAAAGAAGTCTACCCTGAGCCCTGACATCAGAGACTGACAGAGAACAGTGGGAAAGCAGAGGCCAGAACAACAGAACAGTTCCTGATAATCTCAGAACTCCTAAACCACACGGAGTGCTTCTCTGNGGGCGGGGGGGTTGGATGTGGTAACTGAAAGAAGTCTACCCTGAACCCTGACATCAGAGACTGACAGAGAACAGTGGGAAGGCAGAGGCCAGAACAACAGAACAGTTCCTGATAATCTCAGAACTCCTAAACCACACGGAGTGCTTCTCTGGGGCCTCAGTGGTGCAGGAGACATAAGAGATGTGGGATTGAGCCCTGGGTGGGGAAGTCCCCCCAGAGAAGGAAACGGCAACCCACTCCAGTCCTCTTGCCTGGAGAATCCCATGGACAGAGGAGTCTGCAGGCTAGAGTCTATGGGGTCACAAAAGAGTCAGACACGACTGAGCACACAGAGCACACACAGCCACAGGGAGACGGCAGACTTCATCATAAACACCACGTGTGCTGCAGGTGTTTCAGCAGCATTCCCCAAAGTTCACGTCTTCTGGGACTTCATGGACCCTCCGTGGAAATAGGGTCTTCATGGATGCAGTCAAGGTCAAGAAGGAGAGGAGAGTACACAGGATCTGGGGCAAGCATGCTTGCATGCTAAATCACTTCAGTCATGTCCAACTCTTTGTGACCCCATGGACTGAAGNACATAACAAAAAACTTTTTAATTTCTTGATGATAATTTATACTACATCAGACACAAAGGAAAATCAGAACCCTACAACTCAGGTGTATGTTCCTTGGAGATAATCTTAACCATTGGAAAGCACTGGAGTTTGTGGATATAAATATGATCAAATGGGACAGGTGTCTGATAAATGTGGGTCTGCTAGACATATAGAGAATGAATGGCAGGAATGGAAAGATGATGATGTCCAGATCTCTGAAGGGTCTGAGATTTTACTCTACTTGCAAACATACTTGCTGTTTGTCAGCCAGTTTCTCACACGCAGGCAGAGGACATGAGACTCCTGGGCCAGAGGAAAATAAAAACTCTTGTTAAGAGAAATTGCAAATTTCTGATTACCAATGGGCCCTGAGAAAAGGGCCAAGTGGATACCAGAACGTAAATTGACTTACATCATGAGAGAGGACATCTAAGGCTAGGAAGCCTGACCTTCCTATAATGGGCAGAGTCTGCCTGCTTCATCTCGGAGGATATTACCTTTATTTTATTGGAACATGGCATCCACAACCTCTCTGTCTTCTCAGGCTGTTTGCTATAAAACATCTTTGGGAGGATGTCTGGAAAAGAGTAGATGACTCCTGTGCTCTTAAGATGTGCAGAAATATAAGAAATCCACAGAGAATGTCCTCCTCCTAACAGAAAAATACAGTTGAAAGCAGATTTTTATGTCCTCCTGTCAATATGAGGATTATTAAGTGTCATTGGTGTTGAAGTTGGCTCATTGAGATGGAAAGAGATTCTGTTCACCTAAGAAATGATTTACAGTTATTTACAGCTCGGCTGACACTTCCCCTTAGGATTAACTGAAGTGATAGCTTTATACTTTATATAGACAAGCAAACAATTAGTTTAAAATATCTACACTATAAAGTTAACTGTGTGCATGTATACAGAAACAAGTTACTCCATTCACATCTTTTTTTTTTTTTTTTCCTCTTCAGCCTATTTTCCTATTGGGATGAAGTAAATTGTCACTATTTAAAACACTACGTAAACTTTTCTTTAAACTCTGGAAGCAGAAATGAGAAAGGTTCAGACCTTTTCCATAATATCAGTATAAATATACAGATGATGTAAAGTACCAATGTATTGGAAAAAAATACAGAACCCTATGATCTGGTTCTCTTATCAGCTACATCATTTACTACCACTTTTGGACATACCAGACACACATATCATGATAAAATGAGAATTCTCCTCTTTCATGTCTGTCATCTCTCTCCCAAATTTAATACAGTATGGGCCTATGAATAAAAGTTATACACACCCTTGACTGTATTTCCCAATTTTTCCCTTCTTGATAATTTCTCTACTGAAAATAGAGGGACAAAAGTCACTAGATTAACCCTGCCATTTTAATATCTTTATACTCTGGGTGTATCCATCACTATAAACTCCTTGGGTCCCATTTTTCTGAGATAATCTGTTATTTAACTTCTGAGTGAGGTTCTAAAAATCCTGTTGGTATGGGACATTGCCTTTTTCTATTTTAGAATATGGAAAAGCAGTCACTTCTTTGACTTACCAATTTCTACTGTAGGTTTTGTTTTTAAACAAAAGCAGGTCCCTAAAATTTGCTCATTGAAAAGCTATTTATTTCTCCCTATATTCCTCCATTTTTTAAAACATTGCAAAACTTGATTCTAATTTAGTTTCCTTGCAGGCACTGTTGTAACGAATAACCGATTTCAAAAATAGAGAGGACACATCAGAAGGTCACTTCAGCTGAAGAAAGACACCTACAGAAAATCTGGTGTTACAAGTTTCTTTATATATGAAGTAATAAGCAGAGGGTACAGAATATGCCCACAATGCAGGAGACCCAGATTCGATTCTGGGTCGGGAAGATCCCCTGGAGAAGGGCATGGCCATCACTCCGGTATTCTTGCCTGGAGAATCCCATGGACAGCAGAACCCTGTGCGCTGCAGTCCTTGGGTCTGAAAGGGTTGGCCATGACTGAGCAACTACCTTCCACTTCACGATAAGCGTGCATGTTTTCAGTGGAAAGTAAGAAGGGTAAGAAGTAAGAGAAGGAAGAAAACAGACAAAGGTGAAATAGGAAGGACTTCAAAAACAACCTTTGTTTTATTTTTTAATGTTGTTTTTTTTTAAGGGAGTTGCTTTTGTTTTTTAATTTTACTATTTTACTTCAGGAAGTGGCATTCATTACCTGGGGGTATTCGTCTTCCTTTTTATTTTCAGAATAATATCTTAATCTTAGATTGTCTACTGCTCTGTGGGATTCATTCATTATCCTAGATAAAAGGAAGATAAAAGTGTTCCTGTGTATATCCCCTTATTTAACTTTTTATTTGCTGCTTCAGTGTGTAATGTGTTTGTTTAATTATGTTTTGTGCTTGTGGATAATAAGGAACGTCTGTAATCTGTTTAATAGAGAATGAATGTAAAAATTGTTTGAACTGCTTAGAAATGGCTGGGCCATTGTCTGTTTTTATAGAATTAGGTATTCTCATTATTGCAAAGTAACTTGATAGGTGGGTTATAACATGTCATGTAGTTTCACCTCGGAGAGGTGTGGCCCATATAAAAGAAGAATTTGTATTGCTTGAGAAATGTAAGAAGGAAGAGGAAGAAAGTTCAGGGTAATGAGGTAAATTTATTTGCCATTAAATTATCTTTCATTTATCATAAACCCTTTTTATATTTTTTATATTCATCATTTTATTTGCCATTTCTTATGCCTTTTTATTAAAAGTATATATTTTACTTTTCTTTAGCAACTAAAAAAAAAAACAACAAAAAAAGAAATTAAGAAAAAAAAAACTTCTAAAAAAAAGACACCAACAGTTCACACAAAACTGTTAATTCTGGGAAATTATATACATCAAAGAGGTATAATTCTAAAAACTATAATCATCTTTAAGAACTCTATAATACATATAGAGCTATTTTAGCTAGCCCTAGTTTCTGATAAATTTCTAAGATGATGGAACCTTCTTCAATTTCATGGCCCAGGCTTAGTGTCTTACCTGTGGGAACAGTGCTAATGATTAATTCACTCAAATGTTTGTGTACACAAGGGGCAGCAATTTCACAACAACATTATAATTTTGTTAAAAAAACGTTCTTGCACATCACACTCCAATTTTCTAAAAATTACACAGCTTATGAAAGATGGTAGAATGTGAAATTCTGTCCAATTGGTTATACTTAATATTCCATTAATCATAAACTTTGATCTGATGCTTTACTGTCTGAGCCACCAGGGAAGTCCAATTATTAAGTTGGAAAAAACCCTCATGTACAGCCAAACTGTTGTATATTTCCTAGGCTAAGGCATATTTCACAGTATTCATCCTTCCAAATTTATTTTGGAAGCAATGGATGAAATACAAGGTTACAGGTTTTCCTAATTAAAAAAAAAAACAAAAAGAAAAAGTTTATATAAAATATTTGTTAGTATTTCTTTAAGTTAGTATGTTATCCAGTTATTAAAATGTTCAAGATAATGAATTTTCTCTCAAACACTGAACAGAATTTAAAATATGTATTTTTGAAATAAAGAAATACAAACAATGGAAAATAACCACTGTGGAAAACTGAAATTTATTAGAAGATCATATTTTCACCATTGCTCCTAGAATTTACTTTTCTACCAAAAAAGTAGTAGGTTAATTGCAACTATGTGATCAAGAGTAGTTGAAATGGGAGTAAGGCGGATATAACGCTTGAATGCATCAATATTATTTTTTAAAGCACTTTCCATAAAAGTCTATATTCTGCAGTTAAGGGACTACAAAATCAAATGCAAACCCAAGTTTTAAAATGTTTTATTTAGCCATTGGCAGAGAACCACAATCACTGAAACTATACAAAATTGGTCTATCAAATAATCATATAGAACTGCCATTATTTTCAATGTTTGCTTATGTGCTGATTATATATATATATATATATAGCCCTGTTTGTTTTTTTATGTTAAAATTATTTATTTATTTATCGATACAGGTTATGAAAACCAAGAAAATATCTGCCATGTAAAAAAACTTACTTTCAGTGCATGTCCTGCTTGGTCTGAAAGAATTAAATTGGTTTTCATAGAACAATCATCCAAGGCTTTAATAGAAATAACATCTCCCCTGTGTTTAACTGCTTATACATTTCATCAAAGTTTTAGCACCATTATCTTATTTTATTCTCACATTCAGACTTTGATATTTGTGGATTTTGCACAAAGACAATATGGTCAAATCAGACAGGCAAATTGGAGATATTAGGCAGTTTCAGCCTTTAGTAATGACTTCAAGAATGCCAGTAATCACCAGGGACAGATAAAACAAGGAGCAGGGCAGAGGGACCAGCATTCTCTACACACTCATTCCTGCAGTCCTAGGATGTGTTCTGGTCCCAATTAATACATTTTTTTAAGAGAGGTAAAGATGATATTATTTACATAGAAAGTACTTTTGATCATAAAAATCAATGTTTTATAATCAGATAGTTTTGTTGCCATTGTTTACATGATCATCTATCAGATATGCTTGGTTTGGTTAAGTGTTAGTCACTCAGTCATGTCCAGCTCTTTGTGACCCCATGGACTGCAGTGTGCAGTCCAGAGGAGTGTGCAGTGCACAGGAGCCCACCAGGCTCCTCTGTCCATGGGATTGTTCAGGCAAGAACACTGGAGTGGGTTGCCATTCCCTTCTCCAGGGGATCTTCTTGACCCAGGTATGGAACCTGGGTCTCCTGCATTAGCAGGTGGATTCTTTACCATCTGAGCCTCCAGGGATCTTCCATTAACAGTATAATTCAATGAAATTCATCCAGCTAAAAGCATAGGCAGAGTTTCCACTGGAAAATACCACTGGTCTTTGCTATATATTAGCTTGCTTACGAGGATGTTTGAACTGGACTCTCCTTTCTTTCCCAAGGGCATTCCCACCTCCAAAGGAGAGAGTAAATTGCAGATGCAGACCTACTGTTTAACCTTGACTTTCCAGGAGTCATAAATTGACCTGAAACTCACCTGATGAAGACAACAACTAAGGCAGGCAGAGTTTAGATAATTTTGCATAATTTATATGTGAAATCTGAAACAGCACAATTCAGAGAGAAAGAGAATATAAAGGTAGATACCAGGGGCTAGGAGGAGGGGGGTAATGAGGAGATATTGATCAATGGGTGGGAAGATTCAGCTGTGCAAGATGATTGAGTTCTGGATATTTAAGTTACAACACTGCAAGCATAGTTAACAAAGTCGACATTTGCTAAGATCTTAAAGGTTCTCCCAAAACACACACACACACATACACACACACACACACACACACACACACACAGAGAGAGAGAGAGAAAAGAAAACAGTAACGATGTAGGGTGACATTGTAATGGTCAGGTGATTATGTAATGGGCATTAATCAACTTGCTTGTGGTCAATACTTCACCCCATATAAGTATATCAGACCATCAANTACACACACACACACACACACACACACACACAGAGAGAGAGAGAGAAAAGAAAACAGTAACGATGTAGGGTGACATTGTAATGGTCAGGTGATTATGTAATGGGCATTAATCAACTTGCTTGTGGTCAATACTTCACCCCATATAAGTATATCAGACCATCAAATTGTAAAGACTAAATATAAGCACAATATCAAATTTTCAATCTACCTCAATAAAGCTGAGGGGAAAATAATAAATTTATGAATTATAATTCCTATGTAACTTTAATATAAATGCAGAGCATTTAATATGAATGCAGACAATCAGGCAACAGTTTTTGGTTTTTAGTTCAGTTCAGTCGCTCAGTCATGTCCAACTCTTTGCAACCCCATGAATCGCAGCACCCCAGGCCTCCCTGTCCATCACCAACTCCTGGAGTTCACTCAGACTCACACCCATTGACTCAGTGATGTCATCCAGCCATCTCATCCTCGGTCGTCCCCTTCTCCTCCTGCCCCCAATCCCTCCCAGCATCAGAGTCTTTTCCAATGAGTCAACTCTTCACATGAGGTGGCCAAAGTACTAGAGTTTCAGCTTTAGCATCATTCCTTCCAAGAAATCCCAGGGCTGATCTCCTTCAGAATGGACTGGTTGGATCTCCTTGCAGTCCAAGGGACTCTCAAGAGTCTTCTCCAACACCACAGTCCAAAAGCATCAATTCTTTGGTGCTCAGCTTTCTTCACAGTCCAACTCTCACATCCATACATGCCTACTGGAAAAACCATAGCCTTGACTAAGTGGACCTTGTTGGCAAAGTAATGTCTCTGCTTTTCAACATGCTGTCTAGGTTGGCCATAACTTTTCTTCCAAGGAGTAAGTGTTTTTAATTTCATGGCTGAAGTTATCATCTGTAGTGATTTTGGAGCCCAGAAAAATAAAGTCTGACACTGTTTCCACTGTTTTCCCATCTATTTTCCATGAAGTTATGGGACCAGATGCAATTTTTTGGTTAGACTGGAGGAAACTAGACAAGCAAATATGTATTTATTCAAGATGACACTCCCCTCATATTTCTATTTCTTCCTTTTTTATAGTTGTCACCAGCAAGGTTGTCTGCCAATAAATTTTAGCTACTAAAAACAGAGCATACTCATTATCAGGGACTGAGGTGAGGTGATATATCCTTGGGTTTCCTTCCAGGCTGGAGAATGTAAGCTTTATACACATGCCCACTCTTTTGACCAAAATTGCTTTCGGGAAAACCAGCCTTGTAAAAGCAATGGTGTATTTTGATGTCCACTCATTTATTAAGTCAGCAGTTGCTTACTGAGTTCCTACATGTCTGTCATGACTCTAGATCCAGGGGCCACAAGGATTAAAGGGTGGATCTCACCTATTTGTGGGCTTCCCAGGTGGCTCAGTGGTAAAGAACCTGCCTGCCCATGCAGGTGATGCAGGAGACTCAGGTTCCATTCCTGGGTCGGGAAGATGCCCTGGAGGAGGAAATGGCAACCCACTCCAGTATTCTTGCCTGGGAAATCCCAGGGACAGTGGAGCCTGGTGGGCTACAGTCCATGGAGGCACAAAGAGCTGGACATGTGAGCATGCGTGTATGTTCATCTAGTTTGTAAAGTCCTTGTCTACTGTGAGATGTCTTTCCTCCAGAAAATCAATTCAGGCATAGACGGGAACGATGAACAGGAATTATAATACATACATGACAAAACAGGAGGAAGAGCAGGCCAGGCAGTGGCTCCATCAGGTGCAATGACCTTGAGTTAAGGGGCAGGAAGAAGATGGCTGCTAAGTTCAGGGACCTACGCAGAGCCAGAATGACAACAGGAGAATGAGGGCTGACGAGAGAGGTGAGGGTTGAGGCTTAGAGGCTGTAAGCGCTACATCCTGGAAGCTCTTAAAGCCATGATGAGGGTTTGGGATTTTATCCTAACGTCAATATAAAATATTAGAAAGTTTTAAATGTGAGATCTAAACAGACAGACGGTGCTTCATGTGAATAGATTGCAGGCTATCAAGGAGAGTTCTTGCAAATGTTTCCATGTAGAAGATTAGAACTGATTTATAAGGAGACACAGCAAATGATTCAAGATTTACTTGAAAGATATACCTGAGATAGAAGCTGGTGACTGACAGGTTGTGAAGGATGTGAGAGAAGATGTCAGAGATGATGACACCTTTTCGTTGCAACACAGAAACCTAGTCTAGCTGATTTTAGAAGAAAATGCAAGATAAATGGTGTGGAAGCTAACAAAATCAGGGAGAGATCTGAGAACACAACTCGGCATTACGCTGATAAAAATAACATCCCAGACCAGAACTATATTCCCGAAGAACACTTGGTAGTGGACTTGGGATGCAGCCTTGACAACACAACTCCAGCTGCTGGTGAACACATGTGTTCCTCCAACATCCATCAATTTCGATGCCTCTTTGTCAAAACTCAGTGTGGGTCCAAGACTGAATTATGTGCCTACAGTTTAGCTGCAAGGGAGGCTAGGGAAGTGAATATGTGCTTTTGTTAAATTCAGAGAAAGGTGGAACTTCCTACAAAGGAGAAACACTTCCCAAACATTGAAAGTTGTTAAAATGCCAAAAGGGCACCCATTGCTACCGAAACCACTGCACTGGGCAATATCAGCAGAGACGGTCTATATGCATTAACAATGATGTCCTCAACTACGATAGAAAATTTCCAGAATTCGGAGACGAAGGGGAAATCTTCACACAGGAGAGAAAAGATATTACCTTTATTAGCACAGCAATAATTAAGATTTGATGTCTCATAAAAATGATGGACATCAGAAGGAGATGGAATGGCATTTAATCTTGAGAGAAAACAACTGCCAACTAAGCTTCTCTATCCACTTAAAGAATGTTCAGATTTTGAAAGATATTAAGAGGATGCTATATATGACAATAAATTTGACAAACATAAGGATTAAGCAGAAAAACCTGTAAAAATACCACTTAACCAAACTGAAAGCAGAAGTGTTAGAACCCTGAATAATTTTATACCTGTTAAAATATTTGTTCTATTATTGTATGCATTCATACACATACACATACACACACACACTCCCTTCAAAACCAGATATTTTTTGTGGTTAATTCCTCCAAATATTTAAGAAAAAAAAATCTTAGTCTTTCAGAGAATATGATAAAAGGGAACATGTTATAACATTTTAAGAAGCCATGATAACTTCAATATTAAATCATGACAAACACATTACAAGAGAAAGTACATATCAACTTCTATCATGAACATAAATGCAAAAATCCAGTCAGAGTAATACTCTCCATCAAAACTATGGGTGCATAAATCAAAGAATACTTACTGACCAGTAGAATGTATCATCAGTAGGCAATGCTGACTGATCATTCAAAAATTAAGCAATATATAAGCCACCTTAACATAAAGAAGGAGAAAGACATATGATCACATTGTTAGATGCCAAAAAAGTTATTGACAAAATAGAATATGTCTTAATGATTAAAAATTACTAATAGAATAAAATTAGGAATAAGAACTAAGAACAGAAGGGCTTTTCCTCAGTGTGATAAAGCCTGTTTATGAAAAACAAACAATTAAAAAAATTAATCCCTGTGAAATCAGTAATGAGTATACCCACTGTTATCACTTCTACTAAACTTGTACCAAAGGTTCACACCAATGCATAAGGCAAGGGAAAAACTGACAACATAGAGCTGATTCACTCTGATGTACAGCAGAAACCAACATGACACTGTACAACAACTATACTTCAATAAAAAGTTATTAATTGAAATATATGTGTGCACGTATATATATATATATATATACCATTTTCAAAATATATATCAGTACATGTAAATGTGAAATCGATCAAGTTTATAATCATATAAATTTATCTCCCCTTCTAGAAAGAAGCGATTACCCTTTGAAAGGGAGATGTTGTCCGGAAGAAGAATGATCGGTAAATGCTGGTGGGTATTGAGGACAGAATGTTTCCTGACTTGGATGTTCTTTTTAAAATATTTTTAACTTTTTTTTTTTTTTTTCAGATGTGGGATCTTATTTCTCCAACACCTATGCCTCCTCCAGGGGAAACACAGTATCCTAACCACTGGACCTCCAGAGAAGTCCCAGGACTCTGAATAGTCTTTAGATTGTGAAAATTTAGTATCTGAATTGTTAAAATATTGGCTCTTTTCTGTATATTCCATGTATTTTTAATAAAAACTGGAAAAAAAAGATGATTATTTTTCCCTTTGCATTTTTAGATTCTTAATCATTTATTTTCAAAAGACTGCCTATGATTATATAATAAGTAGAAATAAAATAGATGCATACCAAGCCTCAGTTTGGGGATTAAACATTGAGGATGGATAATTATGAAGAACCTCTTTGTCCCCCCCACCATCCATCCTCATTCCTCTAGTTTCCCTGAGGGCACAGTTTTGGGCCTTTTGTGTTATCCATCCTGTTGCTTTTAAACATTCTTTCACTTCGTCTCCCTCTCTCTGTCTTCCTGTTATTGCTTAATTCAGCATATTTAAGCCTTTGTATAAATGAAAACCTCTGTTTTATTCTTAAGTACTTTGTCATGCCGTTTCACCTGGCTTTAGTGCACTGAAAGTCATTTATTTTTTATTGTTACCGACAGTCCATTGTAAGACTAGATATCGCAATTTACGACCTAGTTTCTTATAAGAAGGCACCAGGACCATTCTTTTCTTATATATTGCAAAAGAGAAATGCTTCTACAAAATTTGTGCACTTTCCTCTTTTATGGTACAAGAGTTATTCTAGTGACATGCGTCCTAAAGATCACAACTCTTCACTGGCACAACATTAACTCGGTGAGTCGTGAACAGAATTGAAAACATAATTCAGTAAAATAGAAAATGACAGAGTGTCATTCATGGAGGAAGGCTATATACTTTTCCATTAACACTTCATTATTGTTAGAGTGTGCATTTTAGTCTAATAGTGCTTGAAAACTACTGCTCACATTATATTTATGAGTGGATTTTGTGGTCCACAAGATTTGCACATCATTTACGAGATGATGGCTATTTTGTTGGACATAGTTATACGAATTCACAGAGACACTGGAGACCCCTTATGTCACAAAACTTTTTAAATTTTTCCAACTTAATGGTGGTTAAAATGTATTTGTTTCACCTCACAATTTGTCATGAGATTGAGTGTCTTTTCATGTTTATTTTCCATTTGTTTGTTTTTCTTAGAAATAATTCCTCATGCCTCTCTGGCTACTGTCTGTTGTATTGTCTATTTCTCAATGATCTGTAGAAGCTTTTGAATAGTATATTTTTGATAAGAATTCACTAGTTCCCTGTGTTGCAAATACATTCTCAGAGTTTTGGGCTTGTGCTTTCCCTTCATATGTTGTACTTTTTGATGTGATGCTTAATTTTAATACACGACTGCATATTTCATATCAATAAATTCCTTCCAAAACCAAGGTAAATTTCTTCCAGAGATTGAACATTTCATCTTTAAGCCTGTAATTTGCTTGAAAAGACTTTAATATATGCTGTAAGGAAAAGATATATTTCCATATGGATAACCAAAAACTCAGGGTGCTTTATTTCATGGTTCATCCTTTTTCTCACATATTTGCAATGCCAACTCTGGTAAATGAATTTTCAACACATAAGAGTGTGTTTCTTAGTTGATTATTTTGCTCTTTTGATCTGTTTTTCTATTCTGAAGCCAATAGCCTGTGGGCAGAAAGATTATATTTTCAGAATAAGTCAATATTTATCAGTCAAGCCATTCCCCTCCTACTTTTTTTCCTTCTTCTGTGTCTTGACCCTTCTTGGCCCTTTGTTCTTACACACACACACACACACACACACACACACACACACACACATCCTGACACAGAATTTGAATTATTCAGTTACTCAGTCGTGCCCATTTCTTTGAAATCCCATGAACTGCAGCACACCAGGCTTCCATGTCTTTCACTGTCTCCTGGAGTTTGCTCAAACTCATGTCTATTGAATTGGTAATGTTGTTGAACAATTTCATCCTCTGTTGTCCCCTTTTACTCTTGCCCTCAAACTTTTCCAGTATCAAGGTCTTTTCCAATGAGTTGGTTCTTCACGTCAGGTGGCCAAAGTATTGGAGCTTCACCATCAACATCGGTCCTTCCAATGAATATTCATGGTTAATTTCCTTCAGGATGGACTGGTTGTATTTCCTTGCTGTTTACGGGACTCTCAAGAGTCTTCTCCATCACCACAATACAAAAGCATCAATTCTTCGGCACTCAGCCTTCTTTATGGTCTAACTCTCACATCTGTACATGACGACTGCCAAAACCATATCTTTGACTATATGGACAGCTGTCAGCAAAATGATGTCTCTGCTTTTAAATATGCTGTCTAGGTAACCCACTCCAGTGTTCTTGCCTGGAGAATCCCAGGGATGGGGGAGCCTGGTGGGCTGCCGTCTATGGGGTCGTACAGGGTTGGACACGACTGAAGCAACTTAGCAGCAGCAGCAGCAGCAGCAGCAGGTTAGTCAGAGTTTTTCTTCCAAGGAACAAGTGTCTTTTAATTTCACGGCTGCAGTCATCATCTGCAGTGATTTTAGAACCCAAGAAAAAAAATCTGTCACTGTTTCCCAATTTTTTTTCCCATCTATTTGCCATGAAGTGACGGGACTGAGACCAGATACCATAATATTAGTTTTTTGAATGTTGAGTTTTAAGTGAAATTTCTCTTAGGATGATATTAAGTTTATAGATCAATGATTTGGGGGAGCTGAACAATCTGAGCCTCTCTATCAATGACTTTACTTTAGATCTTTCTTTACCTTTTCTCATTATCTTTCAGTAAGGTACCATAGTTTTCAACATAATGACCTTGTACATCTTTGAATAACTTGGTTCATAGCTATCTTATGTTTATTTTCATTGTAAATGCTAAATTCCTCCCTCCTAAATATTATCTCAGAGAAGGCAATGGCACCCCACTCCACTACTCTTGCCTGGAAAATCCCATGGACGGAGGAGCCTGGAAGGCTGCAGTCCATGGGGTTGCTGAGGGTTGGACACAACTGAGCGACTTCACTTTCCCTTTTCACTTTCATGCATTGGAGAAGGAAATGGCAACCCACTCCAGTGTTCTTGCCTGGAGAATGCCAGGGACATGGTAGCCTGGTGGGCTGCTGTCTATTATCTAGTGCTGTGATTTAAATATACTTAACTTACTACAAATCTTAAAAATTCTTCTATTTCATATACCAAATTTGTTTCTTTTATACTATTATATCATCAATGAATAATGTCAGTAGGTTTCCTTTTCTTCTTCATGATTTATATATTTATGCATTGTTAAATTTAATTAGACAGCATGACCTAAAATATAGGATTTTTAAAAAATGTGGCTATATCACATATGGAGATTACAAAATGTTTATTTTTATATTTAGACATTAAATAATATATTCACTGTAAGTTTAGTTTAACTACTCTCTCATTAATAAGAAAGTTGTCTAATAAATTTAGTTTGCTAAAATGCTATTATGATACAAGCTTTGAAGTTCATGAAGTGATTTTACTGGTTATTACAACCAATAAATGATCATGTATTTTAAATGTTTCTATTTGAGTTTATTAATTGACTTTCAAATGTTAAATTTAGCATCTCTGGTATGCATTATAAGGTGCTATAGTTTTAAATATTTCTGGATTCATAAACATCAACAAATATGGTCTTATTTCTGCATTTCATTTAATGACTGAGATTGGTTCATAATTTTCTATTTGCATATTTCACCTACTCATATTAGTATGAGACTATCTGCACTAGCAAAATTGTTAAATAATTGGGAGAATATTAGCTAAAAAAATTCAGAGAATGTTCCTCATTTTTTCTATTATTAAGAAAAAATTGAACAAGAATTTGCTTGATTAGTGGAATTTATAAAACAGCATTTGTGGAAAATTTTGGGCTTACAGTTCCATTTATTTAGGCTATGGGGCAATTCCAATTTTCAACCTCTATTTAGTTCATTTTAGGCAGTGATACATTCAAAGAACTCTGTCCTGGTTAACTGTCTTCAAATTTGTCAGCATTATTTTGCCTGCATTAATATTTCGGCACATCTGTACCAGCCCAAGTCTTGTCCCCATTGCAACACTTCTACTTGATCAGTTTCCTAAAACTCTAAAAACTGTTTGCTTTAGTTCAAAGAGCAGGTCATTTTGCTGTTATTTATTATGATTCTCTGTTTCATAAATTGCCAATATCATATTTATCACTTTTCTTCAAATTCTTTCATTTTATTTAAAATCTTAAGTTTTCTTCTAATTTGTGTATATAGCACTTGAACACATTTCTCATTAATGTCTTAATTCTATAAGCATTTAAGCCTATAAACTAATCTCATCTATTACTATCATTTAATCCTTAAAGTTTAGGTATATTTTTAAAACTCCTATCCTAAGTTTAATGTTTAGCACAATTCTTTATTGGACCGTATAATAATTCAAAAATGTCTTAAAATTTTTCAAAATGTTTTTTCAACAGCACTCCCACAGATTTACACTGTAGTTCCAGTTTCACTACAGAATGTGTTCTGAAAGATAGCATTCACTTGAAAACTTGAATTTGGTGTTGAGAGCTTAGCAGAAAAACAAATTTTTAAAACCTTTATGTGTGTTTGAGTATATGGCACATTATCTGGTTTTGTTGTGTATGATCTGTATGTTTGTCTACCATATCAGTGTGTTAAATTTTTGTGTCTCATATATTTACTAGTGCTTATTATTATTTTTTTTGGTCTAAATTAGAGAGTTATTTGTTAAAATCTCCCAGTTAGTTGTTGTATTTATCAATTTCTACTTATAGTTAAGTCAATTCAACATAGCTAGAAGCATCTCCCTATAGTTCATACTGCATAGCATATAACATAAGAACACATATACAGTCCTGGTTAATTTAAAGATATATTCTTATGGAGTAGATTTTTTATTTTTAGTAATGCTTTTTGTCTTGGAGAAGGAAATGGCCACCCACTCCAGTAATCTTGCCTGGAGAATTCCATGGACAGAGGAGCCTGGCAGGCTACAGTCCATGGGGTTGCAAAGAGTCAGGCATGACTGAGCAATGATCACTTTTTGTCTTAATGTCTGTTTGTCATTTGTTAATATTTACAGCGACATTTTAAGTTGTTATTTAATAGCTCTTTTTCTTCCTTCTTCTTTCACGCTTTTATTTCCAATGCTTTAGGGCATCCCTCATAAACAGCATATATTTTTATTACCTTTTTACACCTAAGTTGATACTCTGACTCTAAAAGTAGAGCATTATTCCTGCTACACTTATGAGGTAACCTGATATTTTTGACTATATTGCTATAAGTTTATTTTATGCTTTCCATTTATCCTGCTTTTACTAGGCTTCTTTTTCTTTTTTTCTTATTTCAGGGTGTCTTTTGGAATTTTCTTCATGAGATGAAAAAAAATCTCATTTATTTCTTCTACTGGTTTGAAATTCACACACTGTTTCCATCATTTACTACATTAGAAATATTAACACACACCATCATCACAGCAGGTCAAAAATAATGAACATATTATCTCCTTAGGTTAATCACCCCACACTTTGTGTTCTGCATCTCAGTTTTAATAGTCTCACCAAATAATCTCTACAACTGATATTTCTCTCTCTCTCTCTCTTTTTTTTTTTTTTTTTTTTTTTTCATTTTTTTCTGCCTGTATTTT